>VOMN01097986.1:0-14407 GCA_014899125.1 Orchestia grillus | reverse complement strand
TTCGGTTTAGACTTTGTCATTTAGACTCTATATTAGTTTGTGTGTCAATGTACAATTTATTACATTCATAAAGTTTGAGCTTTATTTACTGAAAAGTCTAGTTTCCTGATATGAGGGCGAATTGTTTCAGAGGACATTAGTGCGCGGTGGCGTACGTTTTTCAGTCGCCTTTAATAAAATAAAATACATTATTGAGTTAGCGCATACTCTTGAATTGAGCAACTTAAATTTCAATGCCATACGTTGCCACATGTATCATTTTGTTCTTGGATACTCTGACTGCCGCTGAATTTTGTTTAAAAATGCCGTCCGTGCAGGAAGCTTTAACGGGTTTTAATTTTACGTTTTTCATTTTTTCAACTTCATGAAAGGAAAAACCTTTTCGAAGTTTATGCTATTTGACCCGTCAGGGGGAATAGAATAAGCCATAGGCATTAGGGTTAGGTTAGTTAGGATTGTCTATCTTATGAGATTGGACTAGCATCCGTATAAGGACATTGTTAGGTTACCTCGGCTCTAACTAGGCCTTTGGGAATTCTATCTTCCGAGCCTACTTTGCTTCTTTCCATTTCAATACCTTCTTCACTGATGGTTCTTTATATTTTCTTTCCTTCCGTCTTAATTTGTTGTTTCCATGCGCAGAGGATCTTGTGTGGGAACACACCTTGTGCATAGATTCACCGTTCTCCTAAATCCACACGTAATGATTCCCTCTCTTTCGGTACGAAATAGTCCGGGTTATTAAAACACTGTTATCCTGAATTCTGCTTCTACAACTTCTGCTACTTCTACAACTTCTGCTACTTCTACAATTTCTGCTACTTCTACAACTTCTGCTACTTCTACAACTTCTGCTACTTCTACAACTTCTGCTACTTCTACAACTTCTGCTACTTCTACAACTTCTGCTACTTCTACAACTTCAACTACTTCTACAACTTCAACTACTTCTACAACTTCAACTACTTCTACAACTTCAACTACTTCTACAACTTCAACTACTTCTACAACTTCAACTACTTCTACAACTTCAACTACTTCTACAACTTCAACTACTTCTACAACTTCAACTACTTCTACAACTTCAACTACTTCTACAACTTCAACTACTTCTACAACTTCAACTACTTCTACAACTTCAACTACTTCTACAACTTCAACTACTTCTACAACTTCAACTACTTCTACAACTTCAACTACTTCTACAACTTCAACTACTTCTACAACTTCAACTACTTCTACAACTTCAACTACTTCTACAACTTCAACTACTTCTACAACTTCAACTACTTCTACAACTTCAACTACTTCTACAACTTCAACTACTTCTACAACTTCAACTACTTCTACAACTTCAACTACTTCTACAACTTTAACTACTTCTATTTACGTTTTTTGATTTTCAAACTGAAGCACAATTCTCGGACGACTGCCCCAATTCTCGAAGAAAAATTGAAGAGTATTCTGTGCTACGATGGTGCTTGAAACTTTGAAGTTTTGTTTCGATTATTCAAACGTTAGAAAAATTATAACATAGTTTTAAAAATGCATCTCTGGGCATTGAAAGAGCTTCAATTAGGAACTCTTAAGTTCGAAAGAAGTTTATTCAATTTACAACAGAGTTTAACTCAGAGGGCTCTACCACGCTCTACCACAGGCTGAACGTATCAGAGCTGCAATGAAAATACCTATGGAATTTTTGTCTCCGTTCTGTCGAAAAACGATCGTTAAAATGATGAAGGCGTGTAACCATGAATAAGTTCTTAGTATGCTCATCTTCATTAAATAAATGCTAAATTATACTCAAGGTTTATCCTGGTCCATTTATTTTAACGAATTAGAACTGGTAGGATAAGGATTTTTGAATATTTTCTTGAAATTATTTTGAAGAATTAGAATTTGTATGATGAGGATTTTTGAAAGATTTTTTTCTTTATTTTCAGAATTAGAAGGTTCTAGAATAAGTTCTTCACATTAAATTTGAAGAATTATAATTGGTTAGACAGAAATGCTGGAATAATTCTTTTTACATTATTCTGAAGAATTAGAAGTAGTAGGTGGATGAGGGTTCATGAAGAGATAATCCTCCTTATTTTGGCCAGGTCGGAGGCGGGAGACGGTGAGGTGACACCAGATGTGGAGGCCGAGCTCGTGGTCCAGGCGCTGCGTCTCAACACGCTCTCGAAACTCACCTTCGCCGACTCCGTCAGGTAAAACTGAACATTGTGTCCTACTAGAAGACGCGCCCTGCCAAAAATGGCGGGACAATTGATGTTTAATTCTCAAGACGCCCTCTTATATACGGTAACTCTAACGTGTAATAATGCTATTTTCAGTATCACTGATACAGACTGTCTTCCCTGGCAGTCTCGCTATTAGTTAAGGAATACGGCAGACTGGGAATTGTTTCCTATCAAAATCATTAAAAGCGTGACGGAGAGATGGACCGACCAAAAAAGCAACTACTGTGTATTAGTACATGGCGATCATTCAAAAATGGCAGAACTTGGGGATAGAGGTGATATAGAGCACAACCAAATTACAAGTAACAAGTACAACAACCAACCAAACAAGTAGCCAACCAACTGAGCAAACATCCAACCAAACAAGTAACGAACCAACTGAGCAAGCAAGCAACCAAACAAGTAACCAACCAACTGAGCAAGCAAGCAACCAAACAAGTGACCAACCAACTGTGCAAGCATCCAACAAATTACGCATTATTTTATCCTCCGGTTGGTGTGATGAGCTGAATCACGCGACAATTAAATTTTCTCAAAAATGAATTAAATTTTCAGAACTAATTAAGAAACTATTTTTGTAAGAATAGTTGAAAACATCACCTGTTTTATTTAACTTCTTTACTCGAGCTTTTCGCACGTTTAAGACGCTTGCAATTGCAAAGGAAAAGCACAATAAAAATTTTGGGGGTTACCACCTGCGCTTCCGTAAATAGGGTACGTCGGGTGAAAAAGAAATATAGCACTGGGGTAAACATTGACCGGAGAAAAGCAGCATACCGTGTGAAAACTGATTTAGATTGAAGAAAGACTGTCATTGACATGAATTTTGCAAAATTAATTTAATTGTGGGTTAAGCGTCCGCATATTCCAAAGAGTGACATCAACTTTGGAATCTTTTTCCCAATGAGAAGAATTGATTATCGTAGCATGTTGCTTAATCAAACCATGGAAAAGTTAGAGCTTATTAAATTATATGTTATTTAATTATTTAAACATTTCGTTCATTAAAATACTTCACATTGTCCCGAAATCGTGGAGAGAGGGTGCACGATTCCACTTCATTTGCAATCCACATAGCAGCGGCAGCTCCGCGAGATCGTTCCGAATTTTGGGGAAGGATTAAGCTCATGGCGTTGAGAATCTTCCGGCTAATTGCTGGAAATGTTCGCTGTGTGAAAGTGTTTTGCGAAATTTTTCCCATTCGATATCTCGCTCTTTGACTTTATCATGTTATCAAAATTCATTGGTAATTATTTTACTACACTTTGGTATTTGATGTCAGTTTCCGGATTGAGGTGATTTTTCTCTGTCATGCGGACACTTTACACATATACGACAGTGAATAATATCCCAAATAATTCTCATCTTTGGTAATATCAACTGTAATATAATAGCACACATCTAGTCCATATCATGAACCCCAGCCTGAAACTCACGTCTTGTTCCGTCTCAGATTCGATGAGCTTGTCCACGACGTGTTCACCAACGTCCCCTTCAGAGGAGTCGGCTTCGAGTCTCTGGCAGAAGTGATCAAAGAAACATTCACGGAGAACAGCTTGGTGCCCAACGAGCGGCAGACCAAGAAGTGCCTCGAGCTCTACGAGCAGCTACAGCAGAGGATGGGGGTCGTGGTTGTCGGACCGTCTGGATCTGGCAAAACGACTCTCTGGAGAATGCTCTTCAAAGCACTTACAAAGATGGGACAGAAAGTAAAGACTTACGTAATGAACCCAAAAGCCATGCCAAGACACCAGCTTCTGGGGCACATTGACCACGACACTCGGGAGTGGTCAGACGGTGTGCTCACAGCCTCGGCCAGGCTGGTGGTGAAGGAACCAGTCGAGGTGAAATCGTGGATCGTTTGTGATGGCGACATTGACCCTGAGTGGATTGAGTCCCTAAATTCGGTGTTGGATGACAACCGTCTGCTAACGATGCCGTCTGGGGAGAGGATACAATTTGGACCGAATGTGAATTTCCTTTTTGAAACACATGATTTGAGTTGTGCGTCTCCCGCCACCATCTCCCGAATGGGAATGATATTCCTCAGTGAAGAAGACACCAACGTCGAGCTCGTGGTGGATTCATGGTTAAAAGAGACCGAAAATGAACAAAATTACCTCGCTCAGTACATAAAAGACTATTTCTTCCGAGGATTGCAGTGGGTGACGAAGCAAAACGAGTCTCAGGTCGACACGACACTGGTGGGATGGGTTTTCAACGGCTTGTCTCACATGATCAACATCACAAGCAGGACTCACTTTGCCGTGGCACTTGTGCGTGGGCTGGGTGGTAACCTGTCGGAGGCAACCCGAGCTGACTTTGCCCGTGAAGTCTACAGTTGGGTAGGGGAGCACCTACCCGACAGCAGTCGTCCTCTCAACGTGAAGTATGATGAGGCACGAGATCGCCTCGAAAGTTACACCACTGATACCAATACTGAGGTGGTCATAGACAACTCAGAGCCTCCTCTTGTGCTCACTGCGGACTCCAAAAGAATCCTAGACTACATCATCCCTTGGCTCGAACCCGAGACTCAACAACCGTTTATACTCATCGGCCCTGAAGGCTGTGGGAAAAGGTGGGTCGAACAAAGTTCTTTTCCGTTAATAAATGCATGGAATATTACTCGGTTAAAACCCTCAGGGGGCATAGGATAGGAAATAAGGCTAGGTTAATTAGGTTTATCTATCGTATGCTATGGAGACTGGCGACTCCATGCAGGGTAGCACTATTAGGTTACCTCAGCTATAGGTGGGCCTTCGGAATTTCTATCTTTCTTACTCACTTTACTTCCTTAAATTTCCACACCGTCTTCGCTATCTCTTCTTTGTTTTCCTTCCTCTTAATTCTCAACTTGCTGTTTCTGTGCGCAGAGGATCCTGTGTGGGAGCTTTCTTTGTGGATAGATTCCCCGTTTTCTACAGTCCGAGTCACTGAAGCTTTGCAATATATACTACTTCTGCTGCTACTACTACTCTGTTAAAAAATGCTGATTTGCTTCATTCCTATTATTGATGCTGTATCTCCACTTTTAAACGTGTTGGATGTTTCTTTTGAGAGATTTTATCATAAGTTAAATTACACTCATGTTTTATTCATTGATTTTATTGTTCTGCGTTTTCCCGATAGTTTCTTAAGTGGCAGGTCATCTAAGGCCTTTACCGTCTACATGGATTTCAAAATCTAGTTTCACGAGAATACTGCTCGTTTTTTCACAGCAAACGAAGTACAACATAATCCACAAAATAATTCGGTCTCTAAGAAGATTAATGAACTCTAACCCCCGATGTAACAAAATTCACAGATACGTATTTGCCGTGTGAGAGATAACTCACTGATCCATTCTTGCAGCAAGCTGCTACACCACTGCTTCTCGCAGCTACGCGGCACTCAGGTGGCGGTAGTCCACTGCAGCGCGTACACAGCTCCACACCACATCCTGCAGAAGCTGACGCAGGTACTCTGCGCTGTGGGCCTTGTGTCAATGTTGATACAAAGTTGAAACCGGGGGTATAAGTTGGCTGACAGTTAGCGTCTATGTAGTCACCATCCCAGGGCATGTGGTTTAGTTATAGTTTTTAAATTAGACTACTGTCGGTTTCGGTTGTATACTATCTCAGAAGTAGATGTATATATGAGGATAGCATGAGCTTGTAAAAGTAGTTTTTAATATTATGTTGAAGTGCGTGGCACCGCGATGGGCATACTTCGTAAGTATCGCTAGCTGCTCTTGTCAGAATGAGCAATACTATTGTAGTACGCTGTTAAGTACTTAACGTTTTAATAATGTACGCCTTTTTTCCAGGTATTTTTATTCGAAACACGGATAGTGTATCCTATTGTACCAGGTATAAGAAGAATAGTAAAATGGAAGAATTTTCATTCTTCATTTTGTCGTACAGATATTTGTTCATAGTTGTGCATGATTAATTCGTCAGTCAGTATATTTTTTTATCCGTATGCCATCAATTCCTGACACTCTCAGATGCCAGGCTTCTGGCGCTGTCTGTGCAAACTATGATACCTTCCAGTCGAGCTATATCTTTAAGAAGTGGTGTATAAGATGAGCTCATTTTCTAATGAGAAAGGAACGGTTAGAAGAATGCTGAATGAGTGAAGAATGCCGCCCGTACGCCTTGTCAAATGTTCAGCAAATATTCTGCAACAGTTCACAGCATCCCTTCAGTCAGTCTAACTTTGCAACACTTTCAAGGGATCAAAATGAACTTGACCTATGAATTTTGCATTCACTCTTCATATTTACGAAAAATCAACATTGAATAACGATTCAAGTTTTATAAAGTTCTGCATTGCACCAACATCATAGCATGACTCCGTGTATGTGTGTGTGGGTAAGTGTTTATATGTACATAGGTGTGTGTCTATGTGTGTGAGCGTGTATGGGTGAGAAATGCGCGAGTGTATGAGTCGTGAAAAATGACTGGATTAAGATTAATTTTTTTCGTTTTTAGATTTTAGAAGCTAGTCTATGTTCTTTTTCTTTTAGGATATCCCAGATTACTGTTTAGATTTTTTACTCTGGTCTTGTTTCTTTTTCGGTACTGATGCCGAAATGGGTGAATTTTTAATAAAGATTTCGGTTACGACGTTGGCACTTCTTTTATCTTGGGATTTTTTAACCCAAGCAATATTTCTTGGCATTTCATCAGATGTGCATGGTGATATCAACGAACACGGGGCGGGTGTACCGCCCCAAGGACTGCGAGCGTCTCATTCTGTACCTCAAGGACCTGAACCTCCCCAAGCCAGACAAGTGGGGCACGTGCCAACTCATCACCTTTCTCCAGCAGGTACGAGACACAGAATTACTCCTAGCCTGAAATTCTGTGTTTTCAATAGATTCCACTAACATTTCTCGGTGGATTTGAAACTGATGTAGTATTGTCTCGCCTGATTATGTCAATATGTCAGTACTGAGTTTTAATTCTTTTAGAGATAGATCCTAGAAAAAATGAAAAAATTGAAATAATTTAATTTATATTTGGCTAAAAGAAAAATGAGCAAAAACCTAATTCTGGTTATTTTGTCATGGAAGTAAAATCGAATTTTTTAAATGGTCCAACAAAAAGGCTAGAATTAAATCCTGCGTTCTCCACCTTGAATATAGTACTGCCTTCAGCACCGTAGTCTTACACTAGGCAGTTAATTCCTTGAATCACGAGAAGTTGTTTCTTCGATAACAGAAACTACGGAAGATATTGTCCATATTATTTACAGTGGAATCAATAACAACATCAATCCCTGACAAGTTCAAGGACAAGAGAACGTATATATATTTTAAGAAGGATCAAAGTACTTGTGCTGTGAGCATTTCGTTCCATAAGTTGAAATGTATCATTTGCAGTGATAACTACAATATCTTTATGTGCCCACCACTTATGCAACCTAAGCATTAAATTTTTAAAACTGCTGTAAACAATAGGAGGCAAGTTCACTTTCACGTAGAGATTAATACTTCAATACTTGCACATGCCAGACGAGGAGGGTACCTGACCCAAAAAGGAGGGCTTAAGTTATTCCTACACCACGCGCATTCCGTTGGGTCACTATTTTAAACTCCCATTTAATGATTCTTGTTTATCTCTTAAAAAATATCCAATAATTCAATAATTTATTCACTTTAGTTCCAATGGACTATAACCACGATAAATTGAAAAACCCTAATTCAATTATTGATAAATAAGTTTTGAATTTCTCCCCCGTGTTATTAATGAACAGTGTGCACGGTTACAAGCAGGAAAGATGGTCGGAGTTTTAGTACTTTACAAGATAAATATACGTATTAGAGATAACGATTGTACCTTCACGCAGAGAATAGAGCTTCTGATAACGCGTTGATAATTTCTCAGCACGTAATTTCGTAGTTACACAGAGTTTCTTTCCAGCTGGTGACACACAGAGGCTTCTATGACAGCAGCCTGGAGTGGGTTGGGCTGGAGGGGGTGCAGGTGGTGGGCAGCCTGACCGGCGGGTCTGCCCTGGGGCGCCACAAGCTGTCCACGCGCTTCACGTCTGTCGTCAGGATCGCCTCCATGGGGTCAGAAATTATAATTTCGATCGAATCTGAGATTTATTTTTGTAAATTCTTGACCTCAGCTGTCAAATGGGGACTGTGAAGCAGTATGTTATTTTTCTAGTTAGGTATCGCACGACTGTTTAGCGAAAACCTTGTGGCTGAAATAACGTTCCAATACTCTTCAGTATTTTAAGTATTATGCAGGGTGATAAACTTTCCACGAGTCCCACCTGCTGACTAGAACCGGCTGATTTAACTTGAGACGAAGAGCCACTCGACTGAAACTACGTAATGAACAGCAAGCAAAACCAAATAAACTCAGCCATGCCCTGAAGGGCACCAATACTTCATGAAACTACTTGTGATAGCGATGACTGAAATCATCACGATACAACTCTTTTAATCTAACTGAGCCTCTCTGATGAGATCGCTTGAGGTGGGTGCGGTGGCTAAAGCGTGAGAGATGATAAGGATGATACAGAAAAACAATCGCAATTAATAACTTCAATTAATGGCAGTAATAACTTCAAAACTAACTGATGTGAAATAGTGAAAACGAAAACTGGGTTGTTCTTTATTGATGGGCAACTTAGATACCTCAAATATTTTTTGAAATTTCAATTACTTGTTATTGTCGCTGTGTGTTTTCGACGTTTTTTTAACGAATTCTGCATTGGTGACGCTGATAATCAATTGATACGACTGTGGTGCTTAGAAACCGGCTGAATTAACGATAAGATCGTATAGATTAACTTAGTTTAGTTGCTGTTTCAACCGTGAATTATTTTCCGCTTGAATTCACAGAGTACAATAATTTAAAAAGAACAAATTGATACTGTATAAAGTGTATACACGAGTAAATAATTATAACGTTTCATAACTGACGGTCTCTCATCTCAAACGACATAGGATAGGCCATAAGATCAGGTTAGTTAGACTTGTCAATCGTATGCTATGGGGACTGGCGTCCCTAGGGCGCTGCTGTTAGGTTACCTGACCTATAAATGAGCTTTCTATCTTTCGAGCCCATTTTGAGTTTTCACTTTTCCCTCCTTCTTCGCTATCTCTAGTTTGTCTTTTCTATCTCTTCATTTAAAACTTGCTTTTTCTAAGCGCAAAAGATGTGTTTCAACACATCATGTGGATAGATTCTCTGTTCTCTCGAGTCCATGCTGAATGATTCCTTCTCTTTACTCTCTTTGGTTTACATACCATGTGGATTAAGATGTTTAAACTATGAATATAATAATAATCCATACTGACGGTAAAGTGTTAAGATATTCCCTGTTGTGATGCTAAGTTGACTAGAGGTAATGATGAGCTACCGGAGGGTCCCGTCACAAGAACGTGTTAATCATTTAATGCCCCAAAGGACCAAGGACCTTTCGGTCCATTTTCATGAAGATGCGGATAGTTTTTCGTAAAAAAACTAAATGCAGCCTTATTGTACATGTCCATAAGGCGGCTGCAGCCAGTTCTCATACAAAGCTAAATCCAGCCTTATTGTACATAATCACAAGGTGGCTGCAGCTAGTTTTCATGCACCTAAATGCAGCCTTAGTGCCACAGTAATTTAGTCGCTAAATGGTTAAGATGAAGGCTGATTTTGGTGCAATCAGGTACCCGGAGCGGGACCAGCTGGTGAGCGTGTACAGCAGCTACTGCGGCGCTGTGGTGCGGGTGGTAGCGCCAGAACACCCAGTGTGGCCCAGCAAGGCAGCCCTCCTCGCGGCCTCCATGGTGCACGTCTACCACCAGGTCTGTACTCTAACACTAATTTAGCCGTACACTAACTAATTCAGTGCTACTCAATTCACGTATTGTATGTTTCATGTTTACGTAGGGTTGGACCGAAATTTTTTTGAAAGCTGATGGGAAGTTTTCATGTGAGTCAGTTTGCATTCCAAGTTACACTTCATATTTACTTAGTATGCAGACGTGAAAGTGCAGAAATTACTTTTATGAGCAGGGCTGAATCATAAATGAATAAGTATTTCCTTGTCGGATAACCAGAAAGGACGGAATTTTTCGTCCTTTCTGCCTGACCTTTACGGGTATTAGCATAGTGCTACATTGGTGTATTTGCCGAGGAAAGTCTTTGGAGTCGTGCGATTTGGGCTCGTTACGGTATACACGGGCAGCATTTGAGTTTTTTTATGAGATAGGGACCTAAAAAGGTGAAACAATATTCTTGAATTGCTTAGGAATTTTAACGTACATTAGAAAATAAAAATTCACATTTGCCGGTCATTAGTTAATAACGAAAAGTGAAAGTTATGAGAAATGTTTTCAAAATGAATAACGAACCGTCTACGATAGATTCTACTACGACTTGTGCTCTGCTACTAAAGAAGCATGTTGACCTTGAGGATTTTTTGCAAAGTTCCGACGCCTTGCTAGATTAATGTAGCTCCGTAACGAGCTGTCCTACTTTTACGCAAAGATTATACGCATCAATGGCGAATGAAAATAATTTTTCTGTATTTTCTAACGAATTCAAAAGTTTTTTTATCGCAGTGGGACGAGTCGACGAGGTCATTTTAAAATGATGCGTCCAAGTTTAATAGGTTTTGATCTTTTTCAATCGCGATGTATCTTGAGAAGTTTGCCCTCTGAAGTGGTAATTCGATAGGTCAACTTCTACTTCGACCACGATGATTTTCTTTGCTCTCACAGCTGCTGTTTATGTCTTTCGATGGAAGGAGATAAAAAGAATGAGTTTTATACACAGGAAATGAAAGAAGAGACGAAGTAAGAAGTAGAACATCTACATAGAATGCCTCAATGTCGGTGAGATAACGTAGATCAAATACAAATAATAATTTCATATTTTTAATTTTTAGGTTCACTTTAAGAACTTGCAAGTGATGAATTTGAAATGATATTTCAAATGATAGCTCCTCACTCGGATCTTTCAAGGGAGAACATTAGTTACAAAACTTTGATAATTTGCAGTTATTACTGGCATTCATTTTTTTTTTGGATCTCAAATGCGTTAAAAACTATGCTTTTTAATACGGAACACTCAGATCGGGAAACACTCCTTCCATTTATCCCGCTTTATTCATATTTTTTCCATTAGCTAGACGCTTTTTACGGAGCTCATGTTCCATAATCCACGAACTAAAGCTCCTGGAACTAATATGTTTTCAGTGAAAAATTTCTTACAACGCTCTTGCTTTATAGTCCTGGAACCGAGCTTTCAAAGACCGCTGTGTTTTCAGAGGAGAATTTGTTGATCGCAGGTGAGCAGCAGCTTCTCCGTGGACGACTTCTCCCACTACCTGTTCACGCCCCGGGACCTGACGCGTTGGGTGCTCGGCCTTCTTCGCTACACCCTCCCTCAGGAGGACACCTCCCTCCTGCCACTCCTCAGGGTACGTCTACATCGCATAAGGAAGGTTTCGTAATATTTAATTTAATTGGTGCTCTCGATATTTCTCAGCAAGTTTCCTGCATTGTGACCCACCGCAAGAAAAATAGCATGGTCCTCAGAACAGTTTTGAAGTGTCCTTGTCTAAAAAAAATGAATGAATGCTTTGGGATAACCGTAACTGGAGGCTAAGTTTTGGTTCCAGTTCAGGAGAGGTGAAACCGATTGGCATCTTCCTTTTTAGTACTCTGTGATTCTTTGAAATGAATAGTTTCTTGAATTCTTGCGTTAGAAAACGCAAGAATGCAGTACTCTTCACTCGGATTTTTGGATTTGCAGTTGTGGTAGGATGACAGTGGTGGTGTATTCCTAATTTTGCCTTGGGCCTAACATGAGGGTATTCTTGATTGCGTGTGCCCCGTCTGACTGACTGCAGTTGTTCAAGTTTCATGATTAGTTCAGTATTTATACATCATCCTATGCCCTGAGGAACACGAAACGGTTGAATGATTTTAATGGAACCAACTCAACAATTTCAGATCCCCTTCTCGGTATTGGTACGTTATTCTATCCAACAACATTTATAGTAGCTGCGAGAACTGATGTTCACCTCTGACAAATTCGCCCCATTATACTGTAACAACTTACAGCACGTGGATTTAGTGAAGCTATTCTTAGGTCTGGAAGAGCATTTTTTTCTTCGTTCACTCAATTACCCCCCTTAATAAAGTGTTGAGCTAAGGGATATCATTTCAAATTCCTCATATGAGCTTCAAAAACAAGTTTAATTCTCGAGTTGTCATTACATATGTCGCGTAGACGCGTTGTTTTTAGGGAATGGTTAAATATGGGACTTTTTCCGTGACACAAAGCTGCTACGACAAATATGATCTTCGGCTTTTAAATTTGACATATGACATGTTGTTAGCACAAAAAAACAATGCTTTCGGCAGTTTTTTAGTTCATCCAAGATTACATGTCTTTGTTTACTGTGGCCAAAGTATTCTGTTATTATTTCAACTTGTTCAAAATCATTTCAGAATAATATTGAGTATCTCTTTGGCCTTTCCTATAATGCCCAACAAACGCCCACAGACTTTTCACAATCAGGGAAGAAACTTTGGTTTGGAAAGTCAGTTTTATTTTTGATGGTTTCAGATACATTTGTAAGAGTTAGATTTACCCCTGTGTAGAAAAGAGGATGAAAAATTTCCTTATTCTTTTGCAGAATAAACTCTAGGTACAAAACAAACCCTAGACGGACCTGCACTGTACAATCGAGCCAATAGTCGTTAACAAACTTCATCTCTCTCGGTAACTTACAAATTATGTCTATTTCGTTGTAATTGTACTTTGTATCTCCAGGTTTGGCTGTACGAAGCTTGTCGCATGTTCCGTGACAAACTTGCAGAAGAAGAGGACTTGGAGAAATTTGATCGCATCGTGCTCAACTGCCTCCAGAGTGACTGGAACACTGACCTTTCCGACATGATGCACGATAACACTTTCTTCACCACAGCTGGAGTTGCAGTTGTAAGTGGAGTCTATTAGTTTAACTAATACGTGAATATTCATTTACTGGAGTGTTTGAAAGAAATCTGAATTTCTAAATCGCTCGTTTGCTTACACAGGCTAATCTAAATAAATTCACCTTGAATCTGTTCTGAAAAAGAATGCTCTTTCGAAATGTTTCACAAATAAAATTGTGAATGATAGAAAAACTCTACGGATAATGACCTTAGTATTTAACTACCTATCCCAAAATTCTCTTAAAGTAGTATATATTGATGATTCGAATGTAAGGTGACGCACAAAATTGACAAAAATTTACATCATGCGTTGTATATCTGTATTGTAATATAAAAGGGTTGTAAGGTGTACAATAATGGCTAAAAGTCATACACAACATATATGATAGCCGTCCATAATACGAATGATAGCCTACATAATACGGATGATAGCCTAGATAATACGGATGATAGCCTTGCATAATACGGATGATAGCCTTGCATAATACGGATGATAGCCTTGCCTAATTCGGATGATAGCCTTGCATAATTCGGATGATAGCCTTGCATAATACGGATGATAGCCTTACATAATTCGGATAATAGCCTTACATAATACGGATGATAGCCTTACATAATACGGATGATAGCCTTACATAATACGGATGATGGCCTTACATAACATACATGATGGCATTACGTAATGTAAAGGATAGTCTTTCATTATACAAATGATGCCCGTTCATTATACAAATGATGCCCGTTCATTATACAAATGATGCCCGTTCATTAAACAAATGATACCCGTTCATTGTACAAATGATAACCTAACATAATATACATGATGGCTTTATGTAATGCAAATGATAGCCTTTCATTATACGTATGATACCCGTTCATTATACAAATGATACCCGTTCATTATACAAATGATAGCCTTTCATTATCCGAATGATACTCTTTCATTATCCGAATGATGCCCTTTCATAATACGAATGATACCCTTTCATAATACGAATGATACCCTTTCATAATACGAATGATACTCTTTCATAATACGAATGATACCCTTTCATAATACGAATGATACCCTTACGTAACATGGACGATAGCGTCATGTTTTACACTAACGTTTCCGTACCCGTATGCGACAGCCAACAGCCGGAGCACCGCTGCCTGCGAACGGTCACCTGCTGGGGATGATGGACGAGGCTGGGTGGGCTGCCGTGGTCACCAAAGCCAT
>VOMN01097980.1:0-32320 GCA_014899125.1 Orchestia grillus | reverse complement strand
CTCATACTCATACTCTCATTATCCTGTGATTATGGCTGCTAATGTCAAATTTGGCTGTTAACTATAAGTTTAGTTAATTTATTAATTCAGATGGTTAAGTTTTATTTAAACTGATGTAAAATATGAGTTTTGATTCAACAGCAAACCGTTGCGCAACACTGATTAATTGTTTCGTTGGGACACTCGTGGCCCAATGCGCAGGGCAAGTGGTAAAATACCAAATTACTGCCATTTTCCCCCAATAAGGAAGGGGAGCTAGCGTGCGAAGCGGAGACACGTGCGGTCATAGCGTCAGTTTTGTGGAACTGGTTATTTTACGCATCATTTGCCTCAAATTTTACATGAACTCATTTCTCGATCGTCTGCGAGGTCCTGCTTCTTGACCAATTTCTTCTATAAGCAAATCTAACGATCAAATGGTGCAGTCTGAGGGAATCAGCTCTTAGAACTTTTATTCTGTTGTTTCAGCTGAGTAATAATAAAATTATGCGAATCGATTGAGTTTTCAATTCTATCGAGTTTTTTTTCTTGTTGGTTTCGTTAAGGAATGCTATGCACTGAGCAGTCGAGCGCGGCGGTGACTGACATTTCGATTGTCACGAACTCCTTACATCAAGCTCACTGGCTTTGTGTTACGCTCACATAGTCATCTTTCTTGGTGAATAAGTTCTAGTTATGTCTGAACGAGATATAAGGCTTCAATATATTTAAATTGTGACAAATTCATCTCTGTGAATGACAGAATTTAGTGTGGCTAGCACAATTTTTTCAGTAAAAATGCTCTAGTGCTAGGCTTATACTCATAAGTGGAGGATGGCACGCTGCATTAATTGATAATAAAATTTTTGAAGCATGTTAATGGTTAAGTTGCATTATCTGCTTCCTATTTGAAGTCTTCGCGTTTTGGAAACTAGTTAGTAAATATTCCGGGTAAATACAGCCTTATAGCAAGGAAATGCACTTCCGTCCAAGTAATATTTCGTTCCTATACATACTTGTTCTTGCTCGTAAAGCAAATCTTGAGTTAGATGAATAAAACATTTTTTATCTACCACTCTGCTGTTGTAGAGTTGCTGTGGTTCTGCTAGTTCTAACTGCGCGAATTTCAGTGAAAGCAGTTTTGTCCACGCTAAATTCGAGGAATTTATTAAGTTTCACGGTACGAAACAGTTTGGACAGAAACTAATTTTTCGTACTCCGGCACATTACCAAAAAAAAACATTATCGATCATTTCGATTCGTGCAAACGACGAAAAGCGAATTTTCTTATTAAATGTTTGGTACAGAAAGATCGAGCGGTAGCAATTTATACAGGCTTTCTTGAGGGATTTTATCACTGAACCATCAAACGCTCGTTAGGTTTTTGCTGGCGAAGCTCCTCCCTGTCCTGTCAGGCTGCATTGATTCCCCAGCCTGAGAGGTCATTGAGATGAAAACTGGATTTTAATAGAGGTCGTCATCGACAGATAAATGTGACCGAGTATAAAACTCTCAGGTTTGGTTTTTACCCTGATGTATATCATGGAAGTCAAGGTGGTCAGCTCATTTTTATAGCACGCGTTATCAGCTTTCATCAAGTCTGGGCCTTTGCTATTGGGGGCGCTCACGCTTCTTGCTGGAGGGATGATGAGGGGTGAGGCGTGAGTGAAGGCAGGCGTGGGAACTAACTACTCCTCAGCGTGTGTTATAAAAGCATCTTTTTTCTATACATAATGAATTAAAATCATGTGTCGGCAGTAACCGATACATGCACACAACCTCCAGGTTATGGGCTGCTATTTGCAAGATCGTGAAACCTCTTATATTCATTGACGTGCAGAGTAATTTATTTTAAGACTCAGTTGGATAACTTTTGTTCGTCCTCTAAAATGTTCGTGTCTTATCTACAATAATGAATTGTATACGAAAAGTGCAGCGCATTTTGGAAGGAGAAAAATATGACGAGGTGGGCACTAGAAGAGTGCGTTTTATATTACAAAGCCTGCAGAAAGAAAAGTTGCCGCCCGAATCAACGGCCCCCGTTCTATGGCTTCAGAACAATTGGAGTACCTGAATATGCCGAACTTGGTCGACCTCAAAGAGCGATTCTTAAATTACAGTTACATGCATTTCTCTTTCGAGCCGGTAAGGGCTTCAAGCTTTTAAAAATTTGTGCTATGGCAAATAAATTTGGGCTCCATGGCGTACTGGTAGCGTGATGGCCTCGCAGCCGAAAGGATCAGGGTTCGAATCTCGGCTCAGGCGAGGCATTTCACGTAACCAAGGAGTACTTCTCTTGGAAAAGGAAGTTTAAACCATACGTTTCCACACATCCTTCACCTTGCCAGTAGTTGTAGGGCATTGAAAACCCAATGGTGAAACATGTTCGAATTAATAAAGGTTCTATGTTGTTTATAGATGCGACATTGTTGGACCACTTCTCCCCGTTTTAGTCCTTTGACGCCAGCGTCAACTGTGTTCGTACCCAGGCATGAGTGCTGCTTTTACCTCAAAAACTGTACGTTGCACGGTAAGTAAACACGACTGTACTCTTAAAAAATACTCACAAAAAGGCACACAGAATATCAGATTTGTATACAAAATAAAAATAAATTTGCAAACATTGTCAAATAACGTGAATCAAACAATAATCATAGAAAGCAGTTTCTCGTAACTAATAATCAATTGTGTAACCTTTCTTCTCTCATCCATCAAAGGGTTGCTCTGAATTTCTACAAAAGTTACACAAATTTCAAGTGAAATTGGATTTGATTCTTTTTTACAGATCATTACCAGCTCGTTGATATTTTTTGGGTGGCTTGTATGAAAGAGGATCTCCAGCTCTCGCTCCAAATTTTCGATTTGGTGACTGACTGTTCATTAGCAAGCATGAAGCTAGCATGAGTTGTAGGAAAATTCTTGAACCATTGAATGTAACATAATCTACGATTCAATCGCTAATAATGAAATACTAAGAATTTGGTTGTCCATCAAATCTCACTAAACAAATTCATCCACGGATAATTCCCCTCGAATGGTCTGGAAGGTAGTCACAGGCTAGAGTTGACCCTCGGACAGTAAGGAAAAATTTGCAAAACATTCAGCAGAGGAAAGCATCGACGTTATTTTGAGTAGTGAGTAATATTCTGCAGGATGCAACGGTGAATGAATGTCATTCTTGGAAAACAACGCTAACTGCTAAAGAATGTTCATTCAAGAGCTCGGCTATAGTTTGACTAGGAACATCTGAATACAGACAAGGAATTTTGAAACTTTTATGAGCTCATGTGAACCAAAGGTGGAGTTGTTCGGCCCGAATGATGTGAAGTGTGCTCGGAAGAAACGTGGAAAAACTAACTTTCCGAGAATCAAGTACCATTCCTACAGTGAAGTATGCGGAGGATACATAATGTTATGTGATCAATTTTCTGAGTATGGTTGGGTGCTCTGAAGTGCATGGAAGGAAACTAATGAAAAGGAGATTTTAAGACCCTCAAGAAAACTTGAAGACTGATGCTCGGAATCTTAGACTCGGGCGAAGATGGTGGGTGCACCATGAAATCGATCCGATGCGCTTGGCTGAAGTGGTAACTGAATAGAAGAATAATGTAAAGAATAACGTTTTTTAAAACGGCCATCTCATCCAGACCTCAATCTAGTCGACAATTTGTGGCGAGAACTGAAGGTCTGCGTTCATGCGAGACACTCAAAAAATGTCGAGCTGGAAATGATATGCAAAAACGTTTGGACCCTCATTATAAATCATGTTTGTGTGAACCTAGTTAAAATGTACAGAAAGCCTAATGCAAATGTAATTCACCACAAAGAGTTTACAATGATTAGTTATGGAAATCTGAACGGTATGAATACTTTTTATTCCATGTATTTATAATGTTTGTGAATTCATTCTTATTTGTGTGTTGAGTTTAAATTGTGTGGACCTCTTCTCATGTACGTTGTGAAACGAACGTGCAAGTTTCCCAGCGACGAGTAGCTTTTGAGGTATGATAAAACTTTTCACACGTTGAGGTGCGAACACTTTTCCAGTCATTGTACTTTGCATTCGTGCGATTTGGGTTTTCTAATATGTTGATATTTCACTCACTTAATATGGCTTAATTTACTTAGTATTTTCGAGCAGCGACATGTGACATACCTATCCATGCATTTCGCTACAAAATTAGGTGCCTGTAAACTGTTTCCACTTCTTCTGATGCGGTAGCACGCTTGCCCGTCTGATGAAAGTTAGCACGTGTCTTGGGGATCATTGGCTGCATGAATTTTTATCTTTCGCGCAAATTTATCAGCATCGAAGTATTCATCTTGAGAAGAACGCAAACATCAGTCGAACTCCTGTGGCGCGTGCATTTGTTTTGAGTTGGTCTCATACTGAACTCTCCGCTGACTGATGTTATGCGGGCTGGCTGGCGCGCGAGTGCTTACTCACTTGTCGACGCTGCAGAATTACATTCAAACTATGCAAGACATTTTATATACAATACTTAAGTAAAGAACTGCCCTGCGCTTCAAAAACGATGCTGAGAAATTTTTCATTGTGACCTCTGTACGTGAAAAACGATACTGAGAAAATTTTCATTGTGTGTTCCCCTTCATCAACTGCTGGGTTTTAGACTCATATTCTCATGAATGGTTTGCGTGTATGACAGAGCGCATTGCCCTCAGTCTGCTCATAGGACATTTCATTCCCGTGCGTGCATTGAATGCCGGTTTTGGATGTGTGGTCTAGTTATGAGTTCCAGGCTATTAAAGCATTTCGGTCCAGTGCATATAGGAACATAACTAAGTGTCTTTAGAGGCAGCACAATTGACTCATTTTCTTCTCTGGAGGGATTTCTTTCAGCGAATTTTACTGCCTACAACTTGCAGAAAAACAACAGTACATGCAATCAGCACACTTTACAGATTTATGCCCCAGGTCTTGCCTATCGCCCATGTCGGTGCTCCAGTTTTGACCTAAGATATCGCATCTAATCTACACCCAATGAAATACCGATCAATGCTTGCGTACGACTCAGTGTGGAGCAATATACATAGCTGCGTTACAAATCACACTGATTCATGGTTCGAAAAAAATTCGATTACCGACTCTACTGATTGAAAAAAAAACAGTTCGTTGGTTTATGATTCTGCACTTCTCAATGTATTCAAAGTTGCAGATAAAATTTCCCGATTGATGCTTATCTCGCACCTATTACTCGACTGCTTGAATATTTTCGCCACAGCGACTGGGACGCGATTAAAATGTGCCATTAATTGCGCCAACTCTATCAAAAACCGTTCCTATTTTTAGGTTCTTGATTGCATCCATTCTCGATCATATTTAAAAACTACGAGCTCTGAAGCTTACTTCAGTGCAATATGTTGGTGGAAAAGTACTAAATGCTCAAAACTCTCGAGCTCATTTTCAGTTACATCCACTAATGTGGCTTTAAATTGTGAACTACCGACACAAAAATAGGCAAAACACCATCCACCAAATTTTTAAGCCATGCTTATTTTTGTTATGCAGCCGTACTGGAAACGAGAAGAAGCGTCTTGTGTTTGCTGTTTTGATAGGATGCGCGGTTGCAGAACATCGCGTCGCCTGAACGACGAGGTCATGAAGGTTCAGCCACAGAGGCCACGCTGTGAATGAACTGTGTGAGTATGAGTCGAGGGCACCCACATAACTAAGAAGACGACATGTCATACATATTCAGTGATCAATTCTTTAATGTTTCTGCGAATGTTAAAGTTTGTCATAACGAGGGATTCATATTTTTCAAATAAAACAAAACCCTTTATTTTTTATATAAATAAGATCATCCAAGAACAAGAACAATTACTAAGGATCGGAAATGAGTGTTGAAGATTTGTAAATTTGTTTTGGTTACTCAATGCGGCAGCGATTGAAGAAATGATCGACTTCTGTTTTTTACTTCAATATCGGAGTGTGCTGCAAAAAAAAGTATTATTTGCGAGCATAAACGACTAATCAGTTTTGTGTGGGTGTTGGGCCAGCCCAATAAGACGTTAATGGAAACCGTGTGATGTCCTGCACTGGGTCGCAGCCACCCTGAGAAGTAGAATACCTCCTGAAATTGCGACCTGTTCTTCATGAGAGCGCACCTCAGACAGGCTCTTATCTGACATGGTGCTCTCCGTTTGAGGCCTGATTTTCATTTTCCACCAATTTAGGTTGGTGAACTCGGCTCATTGCGCCTATTAGGAAGGCCTTTCACAGTGCGAGCTCTGAACGCTCTCGTCGATTGGCAAGTCTCATTTTTCGGTTCCACTATTATAGTGCAGGGAGGCTGGAGACATCCTCTCAACCAGCCGTTGTACCCAAATCAGTATGAGGCTTGTACATTATTTTATGGTGAGTTTGGTTTCCATTTAGTTTGGGACTGGTGAATAATTAACATCCGATTTGAAAATTATGGTTTATCAGAATTTTTTATGGTTGAATTTTATGATTGACATTGAAACTTTCCTTAAATGGGACAACCTATGTGCACAAATTCCAGTGGGGAAAATAAAATTCATGGATAAAAAGCCAAAATGTTCTTTACTTCTCGTCATTCTTTCACGGTCATAAACATGATCAAGGATGTGTGAGTGATATCAACGTAGGTCATAGCGGGCATATACTTTAGAACAATTTTTGCGTCTCTTTGTACTTTGATAAGACTGTATTAGGTCGTCATTGGAAATTACATGGTTAGGTTAAAGTATACTTGCATCCTTCAATGAGGTAACTTTTTGACGGGAGCTTTGATTGGTACACGAAGTCTTCATCGGCTGTGGCCTGGTTATATCCACTGAAATTGATTGTCGCTCATGGAGCAAAAATCTTTAAAAAAGAGTTAAATGCAGTGAAAACGTTTGACGATCGGTATTCGCTGTGTTATCAGTGCACACTATGACAGAAAAAACGATCATAATCAAGGAGTTTTAATTTGAAAACAAATTGAG
The DNA here is from genome assembly GCA_014899125.1 of Orchestia grillus. Taxonomy (NCBI): domain Eukaryota; kingdom Metazoa; phylum Arthropoda; class Malacostraca; order Amphipoda; family Talitridae; genus Orchestia; species Orchestia grillus. Next base: position 25,366 of record VOMN01097980.1, on the reverse strand, counting down.
GTAAAGAGATGACTCAAGCAACACATAGAAGTATATGTTTTGAGTTTCATTTCCTAACGTAGATGCCTCAAATACTTTTAAACTTTCTTGAATTTCATAGTGTGTCGTCTGAGACATGAATTTCACCGCAGAGAAAATTATCAACCGATAAACTCTACGCTGAAAGCACCTAATATTTAACTATAATGTATTCCAATAGAATGTTAAAAAACACAAGAAGACACAGAAAACTTGACAAAGCTCACAAAATATTTTAAATCTTTATGGTACAAGCATAAATTAACATAGGTTTTAATTTTGCTCTGTTTTGCATTTAAAGTCAATCTGTTTTTGAGTTGTAACCCATTACTTTTATACTTTTTTATGAGGGGGNGAGGGGGGGGGGGTGCTCAACTTATGGCTAGCAAAATAACTACCTTTGCGTTACTACGCCGAATTAGCAAATAAGTGCGCTGACTACAGTTGAAAAAATATTTCCCTGCAAGTTTCAGCGATGCAGATTTCTTTTTTAGAATTCGATTGCTCCCTCATTCCAGCCGACACCCGGGAGCTATTTCTTCAGTGGACGGAACGGTATAAAAGTCTGTCGTACGACATTCGTGTGATCGTCCATTATATGGACGACCTTTTATGTAAAGAAGTCTGCAAACCAATTTGGCGGCTAGCTACTGGAAATCCTCGTGCAATACCTGCTTCTGTGTTGAGGTTTCCATGACCATGACGGTCACAAACTCCATACGTTTAGCTTTCTTATTGAAAAGTCACTGCAAGATTTCGAAATCCAAAGTAACTCAAAGACTTTCATTTAGTGAAAGCCTCATCATGAACAGCTCTTTGCTGAGCACAAAATATTGAAAATGCTGTAGATTCCGCTGCAGTAACTACACTTTGCGTGTTGCACGACTAAACTTTCTATTATTGACCCGGGCACTGGAACAGATGTGCGGTGACTCTTTCACCTGTACAATATTTTTAGTTAATTTTCTGTGTGTTTTTTGGGCGTACATTTGCTTTCTATGGTGTCGTGTAGCGATCAAGTGCATGAAAGCCGACTGGCTCCGTATGTCAAGTAATTGTTATAGTAAAGAAAACGCGCTAATTTTGTATAACTACGTGTTAATTATTTAATTGGAAGTTATACGAAAATAGGTTTCCTTTGGGGAAAATGCAATAACTTCTTGAGGAGGAACTACGAAGTTTGCCAAGTACCTACTACTTTTTCATCTTAAGACTTTTCCTCTACTATCTGGCGATTATGCATTTTTTTTGTGATTTAACGATCATCATGGCCTGTGCTCCTTGTCATACAAACACATTTCCTTAGAGTGACTATCCATCGTACGTTTATGAGGATCCCCATATTACTTAGATTGTTGCGTGAAAGTTCGGGTGATTAATTCAAGGTGAAGGAAAATCTTACATCTCAGGATGGATGACGCTGGAGGGAGAGTGACATCGTTTACATTCAGTTTTGCCGGAACGGGTTAAGAAATTTTCCACGGTGGATTTACGCGGTAGTAGTACGATAGCAAACTTTGGTGCGTTTGTCTGTGTACGAATGTGTGTGTGTCTGTACACTTGTTTCTGAGCATTCGTACTGACACGGGACAACGAGTAGTTCAAGTTCCACTCGTGAGATCCTCAAGGAGTACGGACTGCAACGCACAACTTTTCTCGTCTTTTTTTATGTTTGGGAAGCAGTTTGGCTCAAACGACCTGAAAATGACTGCTTGCTGATTATTTCTTGCAGTGTAACGGTTTAGTAGCGTGGTGATTTTGGGGGAGGACACTGAAGAGAAATGGCGTTCATCGCTGATGCTCAGAGCACATCGGCTGTCGGAAAGATTTCCAAGCATCTCTCACGGCGGAAATGCAAAGTGCCTGTGTTATTTCGCGTCTCTGGGCAGCAGTGAAATATATTGATCGTCGAAATTACTTCAGAGTTTGGGAAGCTATTTATTTTCCCCTCTTTTTTCTCATGGAAATGACGTACCGATTTTTCTCGCATCCTTGGCATCAATTCGTGTTTTGTTGTTTTGGCTCATGTTTTTGTTCTTTATTTGATATGTAATTGGTAATCTCTGTTGGGTGCCGTAGCCGCGTGCAAGGTACATCTCAGATTATCCATATTATGTTAACCCCATTTCCTGCAAGGACGATTTAACTCGTTTTTACGACTTGAACTTTTCAATTTTTTGAGAGAACGCTCGCCGCATGTTAGATTTGAAAAAAACTTGACACGAGTTTACCTGTCCTTTTTTGACCTCTCTGGGTACAACGCAACCATTTCTGTATATATTCTTACATCGTTTAAATTGTTTAAAAAATGTGAGCTTTCATCAGAAGATCGATGTTAATAATCAACCGCGTACTTCGCTAATTTCTTTCAACGTTTGAAAGAAATGTACGGTGTGGGAGTCCAGCTGTCTACACAAAGTAAATTAGCAGGTTGAAGATTTCACATTATGGAAAACTTATTCAGTATGATTTTTTACTCGGAGGTTAATTTTTCATTAATTTTACTTCAGTCTGCTGACGTTTAATGCGAGCTACCAACCGCTTCATCCTTGTTTTGTGAGGCCGTCTTCGCGATAATCCGCTGCACCGACCATAACCGACGATGCCCGGCCTCTCACACTGAACACTGCTTAAATCTTGCCTTGATGGCGCACTCAGCGCCTCAAGTTACGAGCATCGAGGCATTTTCTCAGAGTAAATGAAGCCAGTTTACCGAAGGGTTGGTTCACAAACTGCCTTTTGGTCTGTCGATGACGCCACGTCTCATCTTCTCAATCCTCTCTCGCCCCCTCCCTGCGACTCACCTGGAGACCTCGCTCCCGAGCCTCAGGCACAACGTGCCGGTCGCTCTTGTGCGTTGAACCCTGAGGTAGAAGGCGTGCTTCTCGAATAATGTAGTGCTCTCATGATATTTATTCAGTTTTCGCTGCTATCTCCAACGAATGCGGGTGTATTTTGTAGAGCATCAGTTCATTGTGCGTGTTGATTGTCATTTACACTCGTCGCCATCCTGGGAACATAATAACTCGTGCCACTTCATATGGCTAGCGATATAGTTTGTGAAACTATTTACTTAGCATTTGCTTTTTGGGATTGCTAAATTTAAGGAGAAACGGGGGGAAATCTTACCGATGAGAGCATGTTCTAAGTAAAGATTCGAGTTAATTTTTCTAACGTTCTGACGCGCGTTTTACGTCCCGTCTATCTTTGCTTTTTTCACTGTATTATGCTGAAAACTCTGAATATTCAACTGAGCAGCCAAGTTATTTTGAACTAACTTGCTCTTATTCGATTTCGAATTCTGAATTTCTGTGTCACAAAGAGCTCGCTCCTTGGGGGCTTAGCTGTGCGCTGAGCTCTGTGGAGTGCGGCTCGCAGAATGGATGGCCAATGCGGCGTCGAGACACTCTGTTCATATGACACTTCTAAATTCGGTTTTGAGGAGTTTAATGTAACATCAATGGAATCTAGAATTTGTGAAATCATCAGATTAAACTCCGGTGAAGCTCTGGTTTTATTCAACTACGTTTTGAAGGTTTCATTGAAGCAGGGTTGGGTTCTATTATGGTTATGATTTTCTCTATTAGAAGTTATTTTGACGCAGGGGTACAAAGAATTGCTAGTCAAACATATTAGCGTACTCGTATAACTCTTGAAAATGTTTCTTGATCTTTATTCATATATATATATATATATATATAAAATTTCTTTGAATTCTATGAGAATTGATCAATTAGAAGGAAAAAATCATAATATTTTCAAACAATAATTGCTGAGGTATAATTTCCTGTTTTCAATTCACTTTGTTGAGGAGAATAATCTGTTGACTTTTTTCTATCCTTTTAATTTAAATTTATAGTGCGAATTTAGTTGTGCATTTTTGATTGAAATAACGAAAAAATATATTTTTGCAAAAAATTTAGCATGAAGATATAATAAAAGTTCGATTCTGGAAGTTGCGTTGTCCATAATTTTGTAGCATGCATATTTGATCAAATTCAGGACCTGCCACGGACCAGCCAAAAGATGCTTAGAAAATGCTGCTGCTGGCGGAGCACTTCTGCTGGTTGTGAGGAATCAAATGTTCAACGTTTGCTTTTTCCTAATTTTTATTGGACAAAAGTGATCGTGTGCTTTCAATAAAAGCATTTCGACTACGTTTGAAAAGTGACTTTGAGGCATCGCGTGCTCTTTTATTTCATTTCTTGATGAAGTCGGAGACTTCATCACATTTACGAGTGTACACGAGGAGTTAAAGCGACTACTTTAAATCTCAAGAGATTTTGTCCCGAACTTTCATTGTTCTGCAGCCATGAACCGCCACCGAAGAGCACTGCTGAACTTAGCGTTGTCACAGTTCTTGGAAAGAAGAATGAGGGGAAGCACTTTCCATTTGTAGCGCATGGAGCTCGTCTGAACCAGCACTCGAGTGGGGAGATATTTTGTGTTTTGCTTCACTGTTTGGGGAGCGGAAGATCAACAGCTGCTGTGAATGTGTGGCAGCATCTCTGGTCATCGTGCTGCAGAGGACAGGTGCTGAGCTGTTGTTGGCCTGTTCTGTGTTGGTGGTCGGCTGCCTACATCATGTTATCTAGTGACTAAGGAAGGGAAGAAGAGACGTATTAAGGGTCATATCATTAGTGGTTGTTATATTATTAGTGTTGAGCTACGTTAGCAGCAACGGTAGTTGTGGCTCTTAATTAGCCGTAAATTGAACCTGGCCTTTTGGGAAACATAATGGTTACGCAGACTGCTATGCTTGTATGTTTATAATATTTGTGCTTGCGATGTTGTCATGGGTCACGTCCGTGGCAGTTGTGCGTGCGATGTTGCCATGGGTCATGTACACAGCAGATGTGAGTGCGATGTTGCCATGGGTCATGTACACAGCAGTTGTGAGTGCGATGTTGCCATGGGTCACGTCCACAGCAGTTGTGAGTGCAATGTTGCCATGGGTCACGTCCACAGCAGTTGTACGTGCGATGTTGCCATGGGTCACGTCCACAGCAGTTGTGCGTGCGATGTTGCCATGGGTCACGTTCATAGCAGTTGTGAGTGCGATGTTGCCATGGGTCATAGTTCACGGTCGCAACTCCCAGAAAGCAGGTGTCGAGAAATACTTGTTCTTGCATCCCCACTCACACTGTGTCGCCCAGTGAGCTAAACTGAAGTGACCACTCCTCTCCTGAGTTACTATGCTATGTATCATACTAACATCCCGTAGTATTCCAATTCACTTTGATAGGAAATAACTATTTTCCATGTTTCAAACATTTAACACTCAAAATGCCCTTAAAGCTGATGAAAATTGTTGGGAGATATCGTTCCGTTTCTAATATTTTCTATTCACGACACGGAACAAATACACTCGAGTTCTCTCACGTTTACGCGCTGTTCTGTGGCGTTGCACTAACGCTGAACGGAGCTGAATAGCCTTAGTCGTTATTTTTTAACTCGTACCTCGTATTTTACTGAAGAGTTGTGCATGTGCATTTTTGATTGTAAGGTTTTCTGACGACGGGGATTTAATCATGGTGCAAAAGTATGTGAATTAATTTCCGATTTTAAGTAATTTTATGCCTTGCAGTATGGAATAACATAACCTTAATGAATGTCCAAATAGTTTTAGAGCAGTTTTTTACAAACGATACTCTTACGATGTGTTGCATTGATAATTAAATATCAGTCTCATACCCTTCTATTTTTAAATTATGTCAATAGTTATCATACAAGTCTAAATTTTACAATCGAGTGCGAACATGACAGAACGATACATTTGTTCGGCGTGAGCATTACCGCAGTGAAGCGAGAATCCGACCCGACGTCCACCGTAAGCCACTCGTGCTGGTTCAGGGCGCGGCATTTTCAGGTTTTGCCCTCGCGCTTGCAAACTTCTTCTGCTCGTGCACTGCTCCATAGGGCTTTTAAATTGTCATCTTCATACAGAGCTTTGTATTCAGAGGTTGGTTATTTACTGTCATTTTTCTAGGTTATGGTTTTACATTTTTTCTGATTAGCAATTTAATTTCTTGGATAATGTATTTCCGATCTGAAAAAAGCCTTTCTATACTATGGAAAAATACAAGTTTAGTGTTTTGCTTCCTTATATCAACAGTGTATCTGATGATATGGTCAAGTATTTTAGGAAGTTATTCGGTAAATTTTATCCTCAAATCGATTGTATATTTGCTTCGCTTCAATGAATTTTTTTCAAGTTCCCAATTTTTTAACTATAAAGACCAACTGCCCTCCGAGCTACATATCGTTTAAAAGTACTCATGTGAAACTTTCCGGAGTTCTTACATTACCGGTACTCAGCATTAAGCAGTCCGTGATCCGGTTTTAACAACATTTAGGATGTTGCCTGAGAACGACCCTTCTTCTCGCACTTTTACCTCGTTTGCCTGCTTGACAGCATTGTCAGTAGACCAACCATCCTTACTCTTTAAACCATTTGGAAATAGTTTCTTCAGCGTATCACTCAGATTTCAGGATTTTAGAGTCTGTACATGTAGCGAATCCTAGACTAAATCTCAAAATAGATATATATACATATAGGAGCTGTCGCCCTATGTACGCAATAATACTTCCGCTCGTTCTATTAGGCTAGATTATTTTATTTTCTCTTTACTGTTCCAGTCGAAAGATTGTATATCATCACCATAGGTGTTGTTCTTTCAAATCTTACCGGTATGAAAACGTATGAAATTTATTTTAATTATTCTGAGTGCATTCACTGAAAATTAAATTTTAGTCGAAATCAGATGGTCTGAGTGTAAAAATAATTCTTTTTATCGCTACCCAAATTCGTCTTTTTATTCTACAGATTATATTTTCAACTAAACTTCTAATTTCTGAAATTCTTCGTTAGCACGATGGGCAAGATGGATGATACTGGTTCCAAAAGTTTGATCAATTTCAGTATTTCATGCCTTATGTGTGATATTTTAAAACCATTTGCATTAGGGGACGGTCGCTAGGAGTCCCAAAGTACTGAAGCTGAGTGAACTATGATATTTTCAATTCGAGCTTAGAACAATGGCTTGGTGTTCTGTTAATTTTTCAGCCCCTGTTTTTTACACATATTTGATTGTCTACATTCACGTACGGAAAGAAACGTAACTTGCTAGACTACTGAATACCGAGTGTTGGAAAAGTTGTTTTTGCTTCTAGCGAAGAGCAGTTGTGGCTTTTGTGTGTTATGATATAGACTACTGTTTTGCAATTCTGACGGATAAGTATTTTCGTTCAATTTTTTATTAATCGATGAACATATATAAATTCTACCGTATTATACTATTTTCTATGTTTTCTATACGAACCTCCTTTGCGAGGTCGTTTTTATATATGCCGAGCAAAAAACGACCTCCTTGGCAGTGCATCAACTTTTTTATTCGTGCTTCTCAGAGCTGCTGCCGAAAATGTCAGTGAAGCTCAAATAACATCGAGATTGACAGACATGACATTTTGTATTCTAGCACAAGCATAGACAGCGACCAAATTTTTGAACGAAAGATCTACTGCACTTTGCCCCCCGATGGCTTTTTTCTAACTTTACGTTTCTGAAAGTTACTGCGAACTTCGTAACATAAGACGAAGTTACCTGCTGTTCGGAGTAAAAGCAAGAATAGTGGAGAAAAACGTCCCTCAGGTGTGAAGACATTTGTGACCCGCGATGTTTTTTATGAAAAGTTCCTTTTGACAACTGCATTAGCGTGCACCAGTGAGCGTGCTAGTGTTTGCTTGAAGTACAGTGGCGACGAAAATTGAGGAACTAAAACGAAATATGCAATGTATCATACTAACATTCTGTAGTGTTCCAATTCACTTTGATATGAAATAACTATTTTCGAGGTTTCAAACATTTTACACTCAAAATGCACTTAAAAGCTGATAAAAAATGTTGGGAGATATCGTTCCGTTTCCAATATTTGCAAACAGAAATATCGAAAATATATTGCAAATATATAATATATTGCAAATATTACAGAAATATCGAAAACTACGATATTTCTGTTGTTAGTGGAGCAAATTTACATAAATGAGAAACAATCTTCATTCTCGAATTTTTTGGCTGTTTTCAGGCTGTAAAGAAAATAAACATAGAAAATTGTGATGTATGTATTGTTTTTTAAATGTCCAAAATTAATAACAAGAAATGCATTTGAATCTTCATTGATCTTGTTTTCTAATCAAGCAATGTGAAGGTTATGAATGCGATAATTGTTCATAATCGCTGCAGTGCGCTAACCATGTCTAAACGAGTTAAGGAGGATGCGTCCCTTAAATCTGAAATTGTGAAGCTAAGAAAGGGTAATCAAACGATTGAACAAATGGCAGTTGAGGTAAACCATTTAAAATCTGTTATCAGCAGAATTTTAACGTTACTTAATAACGCTGGTAGCACCAATAGTGGGGTGGAACCTGGACGACCTCGGGAGACAGCAGCTGAAGAGGACAATGTTACAATGCCTTGCATTGAACGATCGCTTGCTAACTGCAGGTGGGATATCTACACAAATTGAAGATGAAATTAAGGTTTAAAGTTGGCAGACAAACTGTCTCGAGACGTTTAAGTGAAATTGGGCTGTTCGCTATGAGTCTCCAGAAGAAGCCCTTAATTCATAAGAAAAACAAAGCAGCAAGATTGGCATTCGCCAAAAACAAAGTACTTTGGTCAGAAAATGACTGGTGCCAAGTTTTCTTCAGTAATAAATGTATGTTCAATGATCTTGGAAGTGATGGCAGGCAATGTGTAAGAAGGCGAAGAGGACAATCTTTGAATGAAAAGTGAATCACGAAGACTGTTAAATTCGGTGGAGGCAGCACTATGGTCTTGGGAATGATTCTGGGCAAGGTACGTTACCTCTTGTGCGATTGAATACAAAAAGTAATGCTGGGATATATAAGAGCTTGTTAAAAAAACATGTTTCAGTGCTAAAAAGTTGTGGCATTTATAAGCTTATATTTATGCACGAAAATGCACCCGGCCATAAGACCAAATTTGTATTGGACTATTTTAAGGAACAAAAAATTGAGGTCATGCACTGCTTTGCTTAAAGTCCAGATATGAGCTCTATAGAAAACCTGCAGAAAATTTTAAGCCAGAAAGCTATAGACTGAAAATCGACAAATGTTGAAGATTTGTGGCCTAAATTACCGGAAAAAAGGCCAAGTTTACAGTTACAGATAGGCAAACGTTGGTGAAATCCTGCGCGAGAAGACGAGTAGTTATTGAAAGGAAAGGCCAATATACTAAATACAAGATAATAAATGATTAATTACTAAATATTTTTCCAACTTTCAATTGGTCTTTAAATTTGGACACTTCAAAAATAATACATATTTCGAAACTTCCTTTGTTTATTTTCATTTAACCTGAAAAAATTCGAAATGTTCGAAAACGATGATTATCATTTGTGAAAATTTAAGAAAATTTGAGGAACTAACTACAAAAATATCGCAGTTTTCCTTTTTGTTCCTTAATTTTGGATGCCCTATATACAGCACCGCTCTCCATCTTATTCAATCAATCATTGCTGAAATTTTCCGCCTCAGGAACCAGCTTTTCTGCAGCACCAGCCAAATTGTTCAATATTGCGAAAGAAAAATGCGGTCAGCAACACAACGCGAATTTGTTTAGAAAATGATTGCGTAAATTGACTTAAAGCAGAACAGATTTCATCGGAAATTTTTTTTCGATCTTGTAAGCTAGTTTCAAGAGGCGAACCAGGTAAATATTTCTTTCTTTTTTGTGCACTTCATTTGGTACCAGTCAGTTGTTGTTAAGTTCTCCCACTGGAAAGAGTTAATATGAACGGTATAACGGGTTGCCATTTTATTTAATTTAATTGGCTGTAATAGAGAGTGCAGCAGTCTCAAGTTCATTCCCACGTGTGAAGCGCGGCTGTAAAATAAGATTAGGAAAGTTAGGAAGTAGTACGTCCTCAAAGTTTGAAAGAAGTACATTTAACAGAGAATTTAGTCTCTCGTTAGCATGAATTTACGCGGGAGGCGAACACCAACAGTGAGTTCATAGGGAGTTGAAAAGTGGGGACGCAATCGATCCTGTGTGGAAATGCGCCCTGGAGCGTTCAGTGTTCTTGTGCGTACGCCTCATTACAGCTGGCGGAAAAAAGGTTTGACATAGGCTTCGTTCGCTTTGTAGGAGCACCGGTCAATTAGTGATGCCACTCCCAGTGGACTCTGTGTTTTTTTGGCGTAAGAATGCAGCGCTTGGACGGGGCGAGCTTTCTTTTTTTCTGACCATAGCTCTCGTGCTGGCTGATGCGTCAGTCACGCGTTTCAAAAGTTCTTGTTTGTAGTTTGGATATTTGTCTATGGTAATTGTTTACAGAGATTTTTCAAAGCTTGGACTTACAACAGCCGTTGTTAGCTTCAGCCTTTGACGGTAACGTTTGTTGCGGGGAAAAAATTGGTTCGTTTATTTTTCTGAGGCATTCGTCGAAGAGTGCTGGTTTTCTGCCAACTTTAGACAAATTCAGCATAAATTAAGAATTGTAAGTTTTAATTTCAACGCAAGTTCTTACAACGTGCCGGTTTGATCAGGGAAGACTGTTATGTTCTGTTTTTTGGTAGTTGTTATAATGTCTTAGTGCAGTACTATCTGTAGTCAATACAAATTTTCATTGTAAGTCAGTGGGTGCTTCATAAGTGTTTACAAGCTAATGAAATGATTTTTGCATGCATTCGCTAATAGTTGCATCTTAGGGAACTTACCAATCACGCATCGATAAATTGAATTATTGTACGATAATCAGTAATGCGTATTGTTGGCGACGTTTGCAGGTTGAACTACAGGGGAAGTTCTTAGGAACTCTAATTGTGTTAGGATACGTTGCGCACGTGTTTTTGGTTCATCAATGTCCCATCTTTTGATTTAATTAAACGAACAAACAGTTATTCATTCCTGTCACGATAGGCTCGCATTATTCTGGTGCAATAGACATACGTTTCAATTTTATGTAGAGTGGGGCGGCAGAAGAAATGCCTCGCGTGGGATTTAATTTGTTATTGAACATCGATCAAGCTACATTCGTATAAATCACATAAAATGTACATTTCTTAAGTAGACTGAAAATATAAATTAAAATATTTTCTTTTATAAGTATATTATCTCATATGCACACAAGCATACACAGCGCTGTACAAAAGTATTCAACCAAAAAAGTCCCTATGTCCAATATTAGTTGCAAAAACTTTTTTCGGCAATTAATGCTCGGAGACGGATTTCAAATGGTAAAATTAGGCGTTCGCAAGCTTGAGGTGATATATGAGCCCTTTCTTCAACGCGATGTTTTCTTAAGTTCTTCAAGATCCAACAGGACTTTTCTGATGAACCTTCTTCTTCAATGTTACCCTGAGATGCATGATAGAATTGAGTCCATGAATTTTTTTGTCCTTGGGAAAACACTGATTTTGTTTCTCAAAACTATTCGGATGTTAATTTGGCCCGGTGTTATAGGACCTAATCTTGCTGAAAATTTCATTTGCTATTTTGAAATAAACGTTTTGGACTGGAATGAAACTCACTCCAGTATTTGATGGCACAAGGTCTCAGCCATTTTCTCATCAATGATACGTAATGCACCGATACAATGTGCTGTGCAAAAACTTCATAAAATTATGCTGCCGCCGCAGTATTTCATGGTTGAGATTGTAGTATGCCTCTCATACATAAGCTGCTCCTTGTGTACTCCACTCATGACAAGCGGAGTTATGACCAATCAATCCAATTTTGGCCTCTTCAAACCAAAATACAGTCTTCCAAAATGCATTTCCTTCCTCCAAGTGATGTTTTGCAAAGCTTGACGACTTGACACTGGACTTTTGAGCACCTTAATGGTTGTGTGGGGTGTGAAATATTTGATTTCATTGCTGTAAAATTCTTTACTGATTATTGTTTCACTCACTTCTGTCTCTCAGGCTTCCATATTAGTTTCTAACTCTTTGCAAGTCATCATGGCTTTTTTAAAATTTCTTTCATTGAAGATGAAAGAAATGAATTTTCCGTTGGGCACCTAACCTTGGTAGGTTAACATTTGTTCACCATTCATTAAACTTGGGTATAAATGAACCAACGGCACGGTATGACGCTTTAATATGCTTAGAAATCTTTCTTTACGATAGTCCTTGAAAATGGAGATGAACTATTCACTTCTGTAGTTATTCTGAAAATTCTTTGATTCTCGACAGGATATTCTTAACACTTTAAGCGCGACGTGCGCCACATGTGGTCACGCGATCATCTAACCTAACCTAACGTAACCAAAGGGCCAACACATAGGAATACAAATTTGTAAGTGTTCATGAAATTTGTGTTCATTATTTGAATAAGCTAGTTTAGATTAGAAGGAAAATGAATAGCCTAACCAAATTTGTGAAAACAAAATCCTTCATTTTTACATCCGCAACGGAAATAATTGCAACATGAAATTTTACCTGTGTGGAGAATCGCACTTAAAGTGTTAAAGGTGATTATCTGCAACGAGGACTCTTTAGTGACTAATTATCTAATTCCATTCTGAACCAAGTTGATTTTTATTCTCAAAACATGTTGAATGTGCTACATGTAATGCAGATTAGTGTGATCGGAAATTACCATAATTTTCGTGTGAAAGTAGTTTCACATAATTCCTTGAATTTTTTGTGGCGCGCCGTGTATGATTTTCTATGAAGCCGTTTACTTGTAAAGTTTCAAGTTTTATGTTACAATTTCATTTTGGCAACTAGAATTTTTGCTCTGTTGAAGTTTTAAGTACGTTGGCTGGATGTTCGTTTAATGAAAACGGGATTTTAATGTGAGCGGGACTTGTGTTCCCCAACTGTAATCTTTGCCAGTTTCAGGTGTTGAATGAGCTCTTTTACTAGAAGATTATGCGATCGATTCTATAGGACTTTTAAACTGCATCCTTCTGGGCCCGGCTCAGAGTTGGTTCAGGCGCCCGTGCATTGAAGTCAGCAGCTTGGGAGCTAAAGACTTAAGCGACAAACTTCGCTCAAAATGAGCTCCAGTAACAACTGGCAGCAACACTATTTCTCATCGAGCTCCCTACAGTATTAGCCAACTTTGGAGCTCTTTTCTCTCCGCAGGGAAAGAAAATTCGCGGCAGGACTAACATCGTCGAGCTCGCTAAAGAAAATCATTCATTATTTCCCCAAAAGTTTTGGTGTTTCAATTAAAGCTCGAACGAACGAAAGTTGCCGTACTTGAGTGAAAGAATATGGAGCTGTCAGACTTCTAAAAACCTCACTTCATCGTTTAGAGGAATTCCAAGTCTTCTCATGTCATTCCTGATCGTCGATGCTGGATATCTCTTTTGATTGTCAGTGCATTTTCATGGGTCGGCCGTGCAACCTGGCCAATTTCGCCGGCTTGTGGCTAAGCTGCTGTACCTGGCCAAGACAGCAAAAGTAAACGCTTGCCCCGTTTCCTAAAATCAGAAAATCTTTGAGTTTGTTACATTAATGGCGTAAAACTTTACGTCCTGGCGAGCATGTACACTAATGTTTTTTTGGAAATTCTGAGTGTCCACTTGAGATTTAAAATAATAGTCACATGTCTTAGAGCGAAGTTTGCTTGCATGAGATCTCTACGGTTTTGTATTCCGGCTTTATTGAACGTATGGTAAGATTGGTCCCGAGGATGGTTTGACTGTACTCAAAAAAATTTTGCAAACTTATACGGTTCTTTTTTTCTACATCTTTTCATTTCCGGTAAGCTACGCTCTGCCGATATTGAATCAAATAAAGCTTACCGAGATTGTACAAACTCGGTACGCTGCCACGAGTTGAATAGACTCGAAATCTATAAGAAGTTACGCTTCAAATAAAGAACACAAGGTATCACTCTCCAGTATCAACTTAAGCGTTGTAAGTCCTCTGCAACACTTGGGTTTTGACGTACTCAATTTGCATATTTTCTTCATTGTTAAAGCCTGTGCGAGTATTTTTTTCAAATTACCTGTTCATTATGCTTTAGTTTACTGCCTACTTGTAATATTGTACTCCTGTTATTGGCCTGCCTGCATTATTTTACTCCTGTGTGGGGCTTACCAGCATTGTTGTACTCCTGTCGGGGGTTTACCAGCATTATTGTACTCCTGTCAGTGGTTTACCAGCATTATTATATTCCTGTCAGTGGCTTACCAGCATTATTGTACTCTTGTCGGTAGCTTGCCAGCATTATTGTACTCCTGTCGGTAGCTTGCCAGCATTATTGTACTCCTGTCGGTAGCTTGCCAGCATTATTGTACTCCTGTCGGTAGCTTGCCAGCATTATTGTACTCCTGTCGGTAGCTTGCCAGCATTATTGTACTCCTGTCGGTAGCTTGCCAGCATTATTGTACTCCTGTCGGTAGCTTGCCAGCATTATTGTACTCCTGTCGGTAGCTTGCCAGCATTATTGTACTCCTGTCGGTAGCTTGCCAGCATTATTGTACTCCTGTCGGTAGCTTGCCAGCATTATTGTACTCCTGTCGGTAGCTTGCCAGCATTATTGTACTCCTGTCGGTAGCTTGCCAGCATTATTGTACTCCTGTCGGTAGCTTGCCAGCATTATTGTACTCCTGTCGGTAGCTTGCCAGCACTATTGAACTCCTGTTGGTGGCCTACCTGCATTTTGCACTCTTGCCCGTGGCCTACCTGCATTTTGCACTCTTGCCCGTGGCCTACCTGCATTTTGCACTCTTGCCCGTGGCCTACCTGCATTTTGCACTCTTGCCCGTGGCCTACCTGCATTTTGCACTCTTGCCCGTGGCCTACCTGCATTTTGCACTCTTGCCCGTGGCCTACCTGCATTTTGCACTCATGTCCGTGGCCTACCTGCAAAATCGTGCTTCTATCGGTGGCCCACCAGCATATGTGCTCAATATTGGCCGGCATACCAAGTTGCACGTTTTGCAGTTTGCAGTTCCGTGAGTTTTGTGCCGGAGAAATGTTTATTTTATTTGAACAACGTGGAATACCTGACGGTAAGCTTAGAAAGTCGTGGGGGCTGAAACGTTAGCTGCCTGTGTTCATTAGAATAAAATGTCAAAAATCTCGTAACTTTTGAGATGTAATTCGTTCGATTCTGCGAAGAAGAATGACGTGTATATTCTTAGCTAACTTTTTTTTGTTGTGCTTGCGTGTTGTGCAGCAGAAATTTGGCTGATAATTCCAACTCACTGACGACCGCGAATAGTGAGGTAGACCGCACTCTACAGCAATGTTCACTTTTCTTTTTCGTATTGAAAACCTGAAGTTCTTGGAAATTTAATGACTCAGATGAGGTTCAATTCCTTTTATTCCTGAAGTAAATTCAAAGATGCAGTGGAACGCACTGTGAGTGGAAACGTATTCCGATAGTATTTTCTCCAATCGTCATTTATTGATTTGGAAAGCTCAAGCAGAACTTTACTTGTCCAACTGACAGTGATGCAATAACAGTGTTTAACCGGAATCGTGACCTTCTCTTTTAGTCTCACTTAAGGAATTCCTGATATTCGTAACTATGTGAGCTCATTTTTGTATGGAATTTTAGAATCAAACATCAGCGATTTCTAGCGTGTGTTTCCGATGCAAACGTACAAATTTCTGCTCAAAGCATTTATGATTGAAGCTCATGGCGCTCCTGGTTGTTCATTGCCAACCAATAATTTTTGCCCGAATGTAATGGAAGTCTGGAGAGAATTATCTTTGTAGAGGTCAACTCGACCCTGCTACTTTATTGAACCAATCGATGCGTAATATTCTAACCTTGCTCGCTCCAAGGCTTCCGCAGGGCTTCAACTTATTCTTGAGACGAATGAAGGCATTGCCGAAATAGCTTCCTTTTGTGCCTTTGTTGCGCTTCGGGCCCCATTCTCGATTATGATGTGGAGGCTCTTCCGCCCCTATGCGGTCGTGTACAGCGTGCTCTTTTTTCGCATGAATTGATTCATGTTTGCTATTTGTAAGTGACGTTCCTTGCTCTGTCGGACGAATACGTAGTGCGCGCGGCGTTGGAGCTGCATAACCTCAGCAATTCGTGTGCTTCATGTATTGCTCGGTGGCGGTGACTGTCATGCAGGTTGCTTGTGTCTTCAGATTTGGTAGTGAAATTGTCAACATTTGAAAGTGGTCAGAGTTGAAAACAGCGTACGCGAGGCAGCCTTCTGGTTACCAAACAATGAAAGATATATTCAATACGAAATTTCCAATAAATATAACACGAAAGCATTTTCACGGTGTTAGTCCCATGTTACAGTTTTACTTGCACTCCAGGAGCTTGTGAACATGATACGTAATTCAAGCCTGTAAGAGCCTTGTAAATCCAAATCAATAGGTGTCTTCTATTAATTGAAAGGTCATTTTTTCACGCAATTTGAATTTATGGAAAAATTTTGGTCGTGGATGGAAATCAATCAATCACAAGTGCTTGCTTTTGTTAATTGTGCCAGTTTTGTCGAAGGGAAATATAATTTAAATCATATTCTCTTAATTTATAATTTTGAAGTTGGTCTTGTGTACTCACTCCGAAAGGGAAATATTTTATGAATCAAGATAGAATATTGTTCTCTTCAGCGTTGAAGAAAAAGAAAACTAAATGAATACGGTATTTTCAGTAGGGGAACCTATTCCGTACAACGCCATCTTGTCAGGCAAGCGTAAGCCTTCACAAACTTTATTGGACGACTGAACAGTTTCTATAGCGACTGATTGTCAGCACGAAGGCAAATATCAATTCATCGAACTTACGTTCGTTCGAGCCAGTAATAGTTGAAGCATCGGAAAGATTTTCATCTGAGTTCTTTTTTTGTTCGATATACTCGGGTTCGTACAAGTGTCTAGGCCTTCCATCACGACTGTCTGCTGCCCCGTCCATGCCTCGGTCTATTTTTAGAGTGTAATATATATATATGCAATTTTGGTTGTAAATGTGCCTGATTTTTTACCAGGATTTTTCAGAATATTAAATTTAGGATTCTCTAAAACGCGACAAACGTTTTATAGGAGAAAGCAAAGGTCATCTGAAGTTATTTTAGTGGGTTGGATTATAAAGAAGAGAATGTAGCTGGCTTTTTATGTTTTCGTAGTTCCATCTGTTCGTTTGGTAAGTAGAATCGCATATGTCCCAAACACGTCAGATCGCATTTCGTTCTTGATTTTTCATTCAGGCTCTTAACTCGCGTTTTGATGTGAGGAAGTCCATTTTGAGGTGCACTCATAGGCTTGGTTTGAACTGGGGCTCGATATTCACATCTGTAATTCGAATTGAGCTCCATTATTTTGTAGTGAGTTTGTGTGGCAATCATGCGCAATATTGACGAGTATTTAGCACTAAGCCTCTGGGCGCCGTTCGGGCAGGTGCACTTATTTTACATTTCGTTCTGTCATTCTACATTGAGATTCAAATCTGTGGATCCTGTTTTGCGCAAGCGTGTCAGGGCCCAGAAAATAGTGTAGCGCGTCCTCAGTATTCTGTGAAACTTTTTGAGACAAACAATTTTGTGCTCTCCAGGCTACAGGTATTCTTCCGACTTTTGGTTTAAATTCGAGACCTGCATAGCTAATACCAAATTTATTCCAGTCAGTTGTAAACACTTATCTTTCCCAAATGTTCGTTTCGTTCTTTAGTCTTAATTTTTCTGATAAACATGAACTTCTAGTTAATGTTTCATGTTGCCGTAGTTTGGCTCAATAGGTTTTCGACTTATTTTAGGTTTCTATCTCAGAAAATTATTACTCCAAGCATATGAATATCGTTATATTTTTAGATAATAATTATTTTTTCTTGCTGTCTTTTTACGATGTAACTCCATTAATCATTTCGGATTTGACCTGAACTGGGGAAAGAAGCGATATGTTCGTGTGCTGCCGAGTTGGTGGGTCTCCCTCACCCTTTCATACCTATACTTGTTCATCGCTGAAAACTATCCTTTTAGTTATCTGGTGCTTGCGTGTTTAAATAAACGTGGAAAAATAAATTTAAGCCTGTGAAAATTTAAATAACCATACAGTTGGTTACACCTGACTTGGCAAAAATGTCTGCCACTCAACATTATTGGGTTAACGTTGTATAAGAAACTATTAAGTCCAACTAGTTATGGGAACGCTCTGTGTGTTGAATACTTCCAGTCAGAAAAAGTGCAACTTGACTTTACAAGTCCACGTGGGCACGAATTCTCTGTCTGTGACTCCTTTTCCTGTCTCGCCTGTCGTTTTGCTATGCGGCGCTAGTCGAGGCACGACTGGAACGGACTGCGCTTGCGGTTTGGCTTGTTTCTTAGGGTTTGGATCAGTAGTAAAATGTATTGATATTTTTCCACCAATGTGGCCTGGGTTCCTAATAAATTACTAAAGCAAGTGGATTAATTGTGGTCCTCTGCTACAGTCAGGTCACGAGAGAATGCTTTTTCTTTAATGGTGCCAGTAGAATTGCCTCATTGTCGTAGAAGCCTNTTCTTGAATGGTGCCAGTAGAATTGCCTCATTGTCGTAGAAGCCTGAAATAATTTTAATCATATTGTTTCGGACACCTCAGTAAATATGCTAGAACTCAGCTATGGAACAATCTACTCGGAGCCTCAGAACATTGCTCACTTTTTCTAGTTTGGTTCTGGGTGCGATGTTTGCTCTACAGATTACGGGCACTGAGGTCGGTGTCACGCTAAAAATTGTCGTCATTTCGGGGCGCAGAAATTTGGCGGGCGTGTTCACCTAACTCGGCTGGAGTGTGAAATGATTGAAATGAGTCTCTACAGGTTGCCTCGCTAACTACTATCATTCTTAGAATCAAGTTCAAGACAAGCCCTGGGGCGGAAATCGTATGGAAACCAATTTAGGCAAGACACGGTTTTCAGCATGGAGCTTGCGCCTTGTTACTGCTACGCCATTTCTGGCACCTGCTGCGCAGGAGTCCTCACAGGATGCTTCTTGTTTACCCGGTGTGCCATTGCTTTACTTCTGCACAATATTTCTTTGCGTAGGCTATCTTTCGGTGTTGAAGACACAGCTTCGTCTTACAACGTATACCTTGAAACGGCGTAGGTCGGATACATTTGTTAATGTTTTTATTAAGCATAGATATCATAGAGTAATAGTATTTAAAGAGTCAATGTACTTGTATGTTTGTGCGCCAGAGTGTTGTGTCCTATTTGTAAAATAAAATTTTTGTATTGTATTC
The DNA here is from genome assembly GCA_014899125.1 of Orchestia grillus. Taxonomy (NCBI): domain Eukaryota; kingdom Metazoa; phylum Arthropoda; class Malacostraca; order Amphipoda; family Talitridae; genus Orchestia; species Orchestia grillus. The sequence continues at coordinate 6,181 of VOMN01097980.1, read as the reverse complement.
TCATAATTTCAAGAATAATCTCTGGTATGATTCAGCGCAGAATTTGAAGTTACTTGAAGTTGGTGGCAATTATTTTTTTCTAGCTTGAGCACAAACCCCCAGCTAATTCAATGCTGAAGGTAGTTGGACATGATGCGCTATAGAATCGCATAAATGGTAAAAATAGTGAATAATACTCAGTAGTTTCATGTACCTAAATACATTAGAATGCTGAGTGATGGTCACTTATACGAGTAGCAAAATCCAATGCATCTGGCTCCATCAACGGTGTCTCAACGGTTACCTTGAAGGAAATGTTTCTCTAATAACCTTGCTTCAGCAACGAATGTAAAGGGTGATGCCTCATTTCTCAAATTTAGTTATAGAGACATATTTATTCGAACACTCGCAAAAAGCATAATACGTTCTTTATTTAGTGCAATTTCATTAATGCGTACATTTGACTACGATTATATCAGTGGTGCACGTCAACAAGTTGTAGATGCCCCTGTGCCTATCATTACCACAAGGTCATTTTGTAAGGGATTCCCTGCTGTTATCTCGCAAACCTACCTCCCGGTATACTGCTTTTCCTGACAGGTAATCAGGTTGCGCTGGCTGTGAAGTTGTCACGCAATTAATTGATAAAAGACTTCATTGTGCTCTTAGCAGTGGATGAGATGTGGATTTTAATTGCTCCCGGTAGGACAAATCGTTACTAGTCTCTCTCGCTTAGAGTCCTATGCCGTACCCAAGACAGTGGCAAAAATATGATACGTGGACGTCACATCCGGCAGAGGGTCGTGTGGGAGCGGAAGAGTGTGAATGATGAACATTTTATGCAGGGTGAAACATGTGTTGTAACCTTGAAGTACTCGATTTTGCCATGTGGTAGAGGTAATTTTGGGATGATGAGGGGGATTTTTGAAAAACAATAGGGGGATTTTGAGTTAAATTTGACAGAATTTTACAATAAATTAGAATCGATTTCGAGGTACATTTGAAGGAATTTTCAGATGCGATACAGGTAATCTTGAGATAAAATCAAGGAAAATTTTGTGGCACAAGTAATGTTGAGGATTTTGCCATGCCATGAAGTGACAACTGTGTTATTATTTTCCTCAATTCAAGTACTGTTAGGTATGCATTTTTCTGAAACAATGGCCTATTTTATTCGTTTTGGTTGCGTATGAGATTTTTTAAATCTATCTCGAGATTGTTTTGTTAGCCTAATTTATTTAAGTCAATGTTTGTTTATAAGAGTACTAGAAAAACAATTCAGCAACCACACTGACGGACAAAAATGTGTATAACTGATACTTTTTCACTAAACTAAACCCGTGTTGTCCCTTGAGGAGGTGGTACAACAATAAACGATGTTTTCTCTAAAACTGGGCAATATTCTCCTCCTGCAATGTACTGGTTATGCTCCTGGCGCCCCATTCAGACGACGCTTCACTCCCGCACTCCATTCTGACGACNCATTCAGACGACGCTTCACTCCCGCACTCCATTCAGACGACGCTTCACTCCCGGCGCCCCATTCAGACGACGCTACACTCGGAGTCCCCCAGTCTGACGTCCACCAGCGCACGTGAGATGACCCTTCGTATTCTGAGGCTCGCACACGCGGCTCAGCCGTGACGGTCGCCGTGCAGAGCTCTAATTCGGTTGTCTCTTATGCAATCTCGACGTTCACGGAATGTTGGAACCTATATTCATTAGCTATTTATCTGGAATCCGTCCTTTCACCGACTAATGGAATCTATATTTATTTGTTATCCATTTAACATCTGTTCATTTACTGATTATATGCATTATTGGAACCTATATTCATTAGCAATTCATCACGAATTTCTACATTCGCAGTCTATTCGAACCTACATTTATTAGTTATTTATCTGCAGTCTCTATTCACTGACTATTGGATCCTACGTTTGTTAGTAATTCACCTGCGGTCTCTACTTTCAATTGTTATTAGATCCTATAGTCACTGGATATTCTTTTATTATCGTTAAGCGTTAGCTAGGCCTTCGGGACTTCTATCTTTCGTACCCACTTAGCTTCTTTCCATTTCCATGCATCCTTGGTTCATGATTCTTTATTTTTTCAACCTCTCCTTTCTTAATTTACTGTTTCTATGATCAGGGGATCTTGCGTGGGAACAAACATTGTTCATCAATTCTTCGTTCTCCAAAGTCCATACAAAATGACTCTTTCTCTATCGGTATGAGTTAGTCTGAGTTTCTAACCGCTGTCATTACTGCTACTATTACTACTATTATACGTTCACTGACTGAGGGAATCTATATTTACTAGGTATTCTTCTACTATCTGTGAAGAATTACTGGCTATTGGAACTTACATTTACGAGCTATGTTTTTGAACAGCGTGTCACGCTTTATTGTAAGGATGGATTTTCGAAATATTTTTTTTAAGATACAGTATCGAAGGCAACTTCAGTGCGAAGCAGATTCCTTGTACAATCATAAATGATGAATATATGTCCCTTGTGTTAAATTTATATACAATTGAACAAATATGGAGGGAAAAAAACATTTAGACGCTTGAAAGAAAAATCTGTTTTTATTTAGTTGCGGTGCTTTCACTCACCATCACCGCTCTGAGGCGTGTCCTGTACGTTTTTACTAAGTTTTGAATGGAATCTGGGCCCATTCTTCTTTGGTAAACGACTTTCAACTCGTTGAGGTTTGTTGGTTGTCATTCGGGGCTCTAACTCTAGAGTTTTGCCCATAAACTTTCTATTGGCTAGTGATTGACTCAGATCCAGTGATTGACTAGGCCATATCGGCACATAGATATTGCAGCTTTGGAACCATTCACGAATTGAAAAGGCCCTATTCGTACGATAATTTTAGTGATAAAACAGCCATTCAAATGCAAGATTAATTTTAGCTTATCTGTAGATCCTTCTATTATTTCCAACTTTCCCATACCATTGAACGCCAAGCAGCCCATAACATTATGCTTCTGCCCCCATTTTTCCCAATTGGGAGGGCATTCTTCAGGGTGGAGGCTGTTCCATCTTTTCTCTGTGTACGTCACCTGTATGACCTTAATGCTTTATCTTGCTTCTATCTGAGCACAAAATTTGCAAAAATCATCATCGAACCTAGAGTTTGCTTCTGAAAACTACCATCTTGATTTAACTGGCGTTTTTTTCAGTAAAGAAGTCTTTCGAGGAGATCGTGGTTTGAGTTCTGGCTGCTGAAGTTCATAGCTAAATGATTCTTACAGACATGTGTTCCAGCAGTACTAAGATCCTTTTGAAGGTCATTTCTTGTCATAAACATATTAATTTTAGTACCTAACATGTGTGTTTTTGTTAATCTTTAGAGGTGCATGTGGTCTTGAAAAATTTTTCTTGGTCCCACAGTCATGTTCCATTTCTGCACAATGTAACCTACAGCGCTTGTAGGGACATTTGCGGTCTTAGAAATATTCTGATAGCTCATTGTTGCAGTGTGGGAGAGATAATACGATCTTTCAAATCTTTTGATGACTCCCGTTGCCTGGACATCTTGTAGTGCTTTTAGGCACGCATCAAATGTAAAAATAACCTTAGAACCTCCCGAAAACCACCCATACATCACCCAGCATTAAGGCCTTTCCAGAAGTTTCTAATATATATAGCGGTCAAAACTTGCAGAAACGTAATTAAAACTTGTTTCAGACTGAAGACAGATGCCTTTTCACTGTGCATTTCATGAACTGTTCCTTAATTTTATTTCAGGTGTTTTGTTTTCGATGCTTTGTAAGGTGTATCAATGTATATTTCTGGATATTTTTTTGGTTTCACGATTTAGTTTCTTCAGAAACTATTATTAACTTAATTTTTTTAAACTGTACAAATACTTGTTTTGCCTCAATATATTCTTCTCCTATCTCAACGTTCACTGGCCATTGAATCTCAGTTTATAGCAAATCTTCTCCAATGTCTATGTATGTTTGCTCGCCATTTGTATTTACATTCACTAGCTGTTCTTGTAAAATTTTACGTTCACTGGCTATTGGAACCTACATTCACTAGCTATTTTTTTAATTTCTCTACAAGTACAATCATCACGTTCACTGGTCATTGGAATCTAAACATTCTGGTTATTCATCTACAATCTCTACGTTCATTGGCAATAGGAATCTGTTTTCACCACTCGTAGTGAAATATTTCTATGAATGTAAATACTGACTTGATCATCGTTTGCAATATACCGAGGAGCACACGTGGTTGTTTCACCTTGGTTGTTTTTTGTTTTTTAAATATTGGCGTGCGCATAGAAAATTTTGACTTGACAATGCGTTTCAAAAGCGCAGTACTCTCGCTGTTTGGTGAAATGTGGGGTATTTTTCTTGAGCCTCCAAAATGTCTCTTAAAACATTTTATTTATTTAGACCATCATTTATACGCCAAGGTGCTCGATGACGGGGCAGCACTTGCTCTGCCTGCTGCATATTGGAAAATACTTACGTAATAAATTTTGTAGCACCTGAATATTTACTTCTAACTGAAAAATATGCTCTCCATAATCTTGCTTACCTTTTCTTGTGTATTGAAATTATGTGCTGTAATATTGATGTGGCCCCCTATCCCACTACCTCAAACTCTTTCGCGCAGTTCTCACCAGACTCGCTTATTGGTACCGGAGTTGTTGTTTAAAGACCTCGCGAGTTGTGTATTTAAGCTAATCGTAGCCTTGAAAAACAATTTTTTCATACGACTTTTTCAGTCAGGTTGCAAAATTGACCACATTCCTCATCATTACCAGAAAGTGTTTTAATGTATACTTCCAAGGAACGTAATTTGTTTTTCCTTTTTACCGCTAACTTTTGATTAGTCTTGCTTCCTTTATTTTCTCACCATATTAATTTAAGCTAGATGTAATTTGTAAAATTTTCGCGCACCCTCTAAATATTAGCTCATTCCTGTCGTGTCGTTAACGTCACAGCTCGGGGGATAAATCCAGCTCGCATTCCAATGTTTTGAGGAGGTGAAAAATCTGTTTATTATTATGTGCTAATGAGCTTGTTTGAATTTTAGTGTGCGAACATTGAAAAGCCAGTGGCTGCCATCTCCTTGGAGAAATTTGGCCGAATTTTACGGCGAGCGCCAAATGAGACACAGTACTTTTAGCGGAATTCTTCGGGCATTTTAATGGAAATTTAAAGTCCCATCCCATCTCTTTTGCTGAGGTTGAAGGCTCATTACTGAGAAATTAGAATTAAATCCTTTTTGAGCTTTTGGATTATATTCTTGTGGGAGCTTCAACACGTAATCTTCTTACTTACGAGCTCTATGGAGAATTTTTGTAGTTCATTATAGAATTGACAGATATAAATGGGATTCTCATTTCTTGCCTCAGTCAACACGAAAAGAACTGCAATCAACTCGTCGCTCGAGCTCGCTTTTCAATGCTTTTCTTGCTTCAACTATTTGTGCGGTGTGGTGTAATATTTGCTACCCTCCGTTTGTGAGGTGTGATGTAATATTTGCTACCCTACATTTGTGAGGTGTGATGTAATATTTGCTACCCTCCATTTGTGAGGTGTGATGTAATATTTGTTGCCCTCCATTTGTGACGTGTTGTATAATATTTGCTACCTTCCATTTGTGAAGTGTGATGTAATATTTGCTACCCTCCATTTGTGACGTGTGATGTAATATTTGCTACCCTCCATTTGTGAGGTGTGGTGTAATATTTGCTACCCTCAATTTGTGAGGTGTGATGTAATATTTGCGACTCTCCATTTGTCAAGAGTATTGTAATAATTAGTACCTTAATATTTGGCCATGCTTTACGCGGTGAGGTACAATATTTGTCACTCGAGTTTCATGCACTTCAATAAAACGAAGGAACCACTGCAACCTGGTGATAAAAAATTACTTTAGTAGTCAGTGACATGGCTGTCATTTCAATAGTTTGCTATATGGCTGTCATTTTAGTAGTCTGCTATATGGCTGTCATTTTAGTAGTCAGTAATATGGCTGTCACTTTAGTAGTCAGCCATATGACTATCATTAGCTCGAGTGATAGGTCAATTGAACCACGACTCTAAATTCTGTGTGAAATTTTTTTTTTGCAAATTTTATTTACCCAAGAAATATTTGGTCTCTTCTCAAGTTGTCTCCAACAGTGTGTGATTGACTTACAGTGGGTCAAATAAGTATTCGTAACGTTCGAGAAAA
>VOMN01097973.1:0-33136 GCA_014899125.1 Orchestia grillus | reverse complement strand
CAGGGTTCAGTCAGAGCTTTCCAATAGTTTTTCGTCTGTCCCTCTTGAGAATCTTTGAACGTGTCGTCGATATTTTATATTTTAAATTGTGCCACGAAATAAATTTGCGGTGCAATGTTCAGAATTTCGAGTAAATACAGTTATTATGACGCTGGTGAAACAAGTTGAATTTGATAGTGAATTTTTTTTAGCGTTTTTGGTCTATAAAAACTGAAATTTATTCGAACTGCCTCGAGAAAAGTTATTGTCTCTGGTTTGAAAACTTTGGGATCGGCTCAGTTGTCCATCATTCATGTGGCGTAAAATTTTATTTTCTATATTTTGTGCCGCTTGATTACATTGCTGGCGTAGCAAGATATCAGGATGTATTTATAGACTCGGAAGATATTTCCTCCTCTACCTTATGACCGCGACATTAGGGAAATCATATCTAATTCATGATGTTACGTACCATTTGTAAACGAAAATGCATAACCTGACATCTGTACTACCTATATTACCTAAAACCTAATTTTGGACCCATAAATTCAGCAATGAAGTGTGATCAATGTTGCTCCACGTCCACCGCACTCCGCCCTGGCACTAAATCCTTCGCGTCCTGTGCCGGCAGGTACCTGATGCCTCCCAGCCCTTCCCAGACGGTGAGAGTACAGGGATCTGTCACCGACACAACCGTCAGCCTGGTTCCACCCCAGCCTCATGGCACCAACATCTCTGTCTGGGTGAGTGTGATACCTCAAATGGCACCAACAACCTTGTATGTGTGAGTGGTATAACTCAAATGGCGCCAACAACCTTGTATGTGTAAGTGGGATATCTAAAATTGGATTAACATCTCTGTCTGAGTGTGGTCTCCCTATGGCACCATCATCTCAGTCTTCGTGAGTAGTTTGGTGTCCTCCTTGACACCATCATTTCATTGCTAGAGGAAAGAGGTTGCATTGCGAAAGATGAAATCGGAAGTTTTGGACAAAGCTTTGAAATAATTTTGTTTGGCAACTACTGATGATTTTTTCCTCTTGTTTTGTATGAGGCTCCAACTTGGGGCCAAGACGTTACATTGAGAATAAAAATAAAAGCAAGTTGGAGGTGAAATGTTCCAGCAGTGCGCATGCTAGTTAGGGAAATAGAAATCAGGCGATAAGAAGACAAGAAAATTCTTCCTCGGTGTAGATTGTAGAGGGTTGAGTTGGTGCACAGAGTGAGTGAAGAGCTCATAGCAAAAGAAATGAAAGCCAAACATGAAAGTTAAGAGTATTAGCAGTGCACCGAATGAGTTCTACAGCTTTTAATAAATTCAACTTATTTTTTCATTGTTCAGAAACACTTCTTTTATTTCTGTTCTTTATCCGCTACTTAGTTCGTGCACTGTCCGCGAATGCACTCGAGTTAGCTTGTTTACACCCTTTTTAATACTATCCTTGCTGAGCCTATGGGCGTTCACAACGAATTTTAATTCCTTCCCCGACAAGTCATAAACATATAAACCGATTTCCAAATTTGGTGTACAATTTAGTAAGTTCACAATTTGGTAGGTGCACCGCATCGAATAAAACCAAGCCAAGACTGTGAGGTGTCTCTGTAGAACTCCAAAGGCTAATGAAGACCACAGCACGGGCATTCAGAACAAATGTTCACGAAAACCAAGCTGTAAACTGAGTCTCGTGAACACCCACGCAGGTGGTGGCCAGTACGGTGGAGCACAACAGTGGCCCCAGCGCTGTGCAGGTGGTGCATTACGTCGCCTTCGACCAACCTGCTAACCTCCGCATCATGCAGGTCTGTTGAGTTACCCTGGGTATTCCGGAGGCATCATAGAAAAATCGCGTTTTAGTTCATCATATATTATGTTTTATGTGTGGACGTAAATAGATAGCGAGACACCTATTCTATATTACATGAACATTATTTAGCGAAAATATGCGTTTTTTGCATGAAATGTATTGGGCGTTATTAGGTTAATATGCCTCAGTGTCCCGGCAAAATTCCCAGCTGTGCGAGTTCCTCCATTTGCTCAGTTATAGTTACTGCTTCGTTTGGGAGAGGTTGAATCAAATCTGTGCTCTACTGGACCCAGATGCTGGTTAATTAAAACGACTGAATTCGTCGATATTCTATACGTGTATCCCCTTTTCTTTTGCTGTGACCATGTGTGGTACTAAAAGAGAAAACTCGTGGGGGGATATTTTTCGAATATTCTATTATTGAATAAATCATCTTAGCATAGGGACTTAAAACTGATCGACGCCCATTGAGAAGCTAATGCAACTTTGATTGAATAAGAGCGTTGTAGAAATCATTTGCTTGATGTTTTCCATCCATTTCAGAGAAATGACAAAGCAAATGAGTCCGAACATTCGCACAACCGCAGAAACTCGAACCCTAAGTTTTGTGCTCTGATCATTTTTAATGCACACAGAGGTCGAGGTAGCTATTTGTTGCTGTGCATGGAAGCTCTCGCAGGTTTACCTCTGCTGCATCGCAGTGAGTTTATCTTTTCAGTGAGGTGAAGCAAGGGTCTGGCCAGAAGAGAAAGAGTGAGACCATCACTAATCGGAGCAACATTGCTTGGCACTGTATTGCATTTCAACGTTATTTTCGAAGTTCGTGGTATTTTAGTTCGTCGGAGGACTTAGTGTGTCTTAGGGCTTCCAAATTTTACCTTTCAGTCTAAATTTTGCATTCCTTTTGGTTTATTTCAGCCCTCAATATGGTACTTTAGAGGGAAAGTGCATAGTGGTTGCACTAGTAGGAAGCGTATTCATAGTGGTATTGAATATCAGGGTTGCACTAGTAGGAAGCATATTCGTAGTGGTATTGAATATCAGGGTTGCACTAGTAGGAAGTGTATTCGTAGTGGTATTGAATATCAGGGTTGCAATAGTAGGAAGCGTATTTCTGGTGGTATTGAATATCAGGGTTGCAATAGGAGGAATTACAATCAGGGTCAAGAATTAGATGAAGATCGTGAGCTGAGGATCCGCCGTCATTTAATTTTCCTGTTTGATCCTCAAACACGTATTTAAGCAAAGATAATGACGTTTCTTTGTCATCGTAATGATGACAATAAATTTACTTATATATCACATTAGTTAGTATATCACTTGAGTAAATGTATTTTAACCCAGTTGAGAACACGAGTTAATGTTTTCTAACCCTATTATAGGTTGTGTATTACAACTCGTAGCAATGTGCAGGTGAACGACACGTCGGTGACGATCGCGTGGGAGGCCGTAGAGGGGGCCCGAGGGTACGCAGTGGCCCACACCAGGCCTGAGAACGACTTCTTGAGGGGGCGCGTCTCCCTGCACACCGTGGAGCCCCACATCACCAGTTAGTGCCCCTCCACCACTGGGTCTAGGGTTGATTTTGTATCCCATTCACTGCATTGTGAGCTATTTTGCATCCCGTTCACTGCATCGTGAGCTATTTTGTATCCCGTTCACTGCATCGTGAGCTATGATTTTGTATCCCGTTCACTGTATCGTGCGCCATGATTTTGTATCCCATTCTCTGCATCGTGCGCCTTGATTTTGTATCCCATTCACTGCATCGTGCGCCATGATTTTGTATCCCATTCACTGTATCGTGCGCCATGATTTTGTATCCCATTCACTGCATCGTCTGCCATATTTGGGTACAGGCTGTCTCCACTTATACCATGTTCGTTTTTTGGTGTGTTCGACGTTCGTACATGGCACCTGCCACGTCATGGTTTTGTTGTTGTCTCTCCCGTAAACTTTACTTCCTATCTGAGGAGGCAAGGGCACAGACCCGTCGCTAGACCCGAAATAAGGCCAGGCAGCTCGTTCGTTCTTCATTAATACTTCTAAACCAGCGCTGCCCAGACTTTGCCCATCCATACCTCGGTGTACCCCGAACTCACCTCGCTCTTCCGTCGTCACTTTATTCATGAACGAAACACCGCTCCTTTGTGCTCTCATTCTACGTGAACTATCACTCGACGAACGCAACTTCTCTCATGTGTATTTATTTTATTTATCACTTCTACCGTCAGTCTCATGTGTCTCATCTGCAGCATAATGATCTTTTTCTCAGCTATTGACGTTGTCTCCACAACCGAAGATGGTAATAATAACTGCGTTCTGATGAAAACTTCACTCTGCCCGCTGTCCAACATCTCTGCTCCATTTTGACATTGCACATGTAAATTTATCTGTGCTATACGCACAGTTCATCCTTCCGCTTGAATTCATATGTATGAAGCCAAAAGTATTGAAAATGGCTTAATATGATATCCATATAGCCCTATTCATCCAACTTCATGATTACTCATACTCAAACATGTCATCCTACTCGTGCCAATATTAACTATGAAGTTCTTTTTCTAGCACATCCTCCTTATCTTCCTAATCTCTCCAATGATTTCTTTGGAAACCATCATCGAGTGTTGTATCCATTGTTGCTAAAACGAAATCTTTCAGCTCAGATGCTCTATCTCTTGGGCATATTTTAGATGCTCAATGCGCTTACCGAATGCTTCGCACTTTACCGTACACTCCTCTTACAACGACTCTTCTTACAACTCATTTATGTCCACATGCATTAATTCCTAATGAACGCAAGCCATTAGCCCCCTCAAACCCAGTTGAGTCCACCTGAGGGCAATAGGTTCGAGAACAGTGACTGCTGCCAAAAGTCTGTGAGCTGTACCTTATACTTGAAATTTATCGCTGATGCAATTGCCGATTCTGACGCACAATCTACTAATCTGGCGAAAACATAGCATTCAGCGATGGAGCTTGCTTCATTTCGTGTGAACCTAATTACTGTATCCTGTATCTACGTCATGTGAAGCCACAGGAAACGTGAACTGAATCTGATTTTGTCAACAGTTTCCTCACTCATCCCACTATATAATATTTGCCCATTGTTGCTTGTTTGGTTGGTCCATCCGTTCGCCCCTGTGTCACGCTCTTTAGGATTTAGACAGGAGAAAATTCCCGGGTCTATATTCCTAAACAAATAGCGAGACTGTCAGATAAGGTAGTCCGTATCAGTGATACTGAAAATATTATTTCATGTAAGGGTTGCCGTAAATAAGAGAGCATATTAAGGAATTAACATCATTTGTCGCGCAATTTCTGTTGAGAAGCGTCCACTAGTGTCTCATAATACTTAATCCACCGGCTACCGACCTTTCACATGCTGTAAACGTTTGTACATTTTAGTGTAGTCTTATTTGCAATACGAGTAGTAACTTCTTGCTTTTTTTTATGAACTTGGCCTAGTGCATTTGTGTAACAGTCGAAAGAACAAGGTCATCATTGTTGGATCGTCTTCAAGTAAAATGATTTACTGTGCATGTTTCTCATGGAATCGATGTTCACCTACACCATTATAGGTCACCGCACGGCTTATTCAAAAACGGTCCCTTTTATAGAAACTTATTCTCCTGCTGCTCAATATTTCATTTTTATGAACGTTTACCTCACGAACATCAACCCCTTCTTTCACTGTGTATTCGTGTCCCAGTCACCGGCCTGTCCCCGAGCATCGTGTACCTGATGGAGGTGCGGGCCATGGGCTGCTCGGGAGACGCGGACCCATGTACAGGCTTGTTGGGCCCGTTGTCCCTGGTGCCCGTCACCACCACGGGCCTCCCCTTGACCGCCGTGGGCCACCTGTCTGCCAGGGTCAACAAACAGGAACCGTCGTCCGTGAAGCTCTCCTGGGCACCTCCTTCGTACAAACGCAAGGTCTTGTTGCCAGTTGTGCCCTGTCGCTCCTCAATTATTTGTGGGCTTATTTAGTAGTGCGGAATTTTGTTTGGTTTTTAGGAGTAAGATAATGGGATGTTTTTTTTATGGTTTGACAGATGTTAATTAAGGGTTCATTCATACTTCATTAACTGTGCTGTACTCATGAATAGTGTCAATTATGTACAGTGAGGTTTGCTAGGAAATGTGTAAGCATCCTCGAGTCATGCAGTACTCGTATTTAGTACTTTGATCATTTTTTTTATCTTTAGCGTGATTATAAATCATGTTTTTAATTCAGAAAGATATTTTCAACCCCAACGGTGGTACGAGGGCTCAACAATAACGGAGGGAGAACTTGTTAGGATCCCAAGTGGCAAAATAAAAATATTAAACGGACGTTAAAACATACGGTGCAAGCTTCCTATTCCAATCGTTAGGATCTTTTCCCGTAGCATAGGGACGAAAAATCAGAGCCGTTTACAAACACCCGAGTTCAGGGCTCGAAGTATTTTTTGTTGAGCATTCATGATGCCAAGTTTATGACTCCATAGTAATTTTCTCGTAAAAAATGTATAACATTTAGGCTACAACGTTCAAAATTTCACTACTTCGCCGGAATTGAAATTTTCATAGTGTAATTTCATTTCTCTTACCTTAATTGACTCGTGAAATGATGCCCCTTGGAATTACATACAGAGAGAGAGAGAGAGAGTGAGGTAGATGCATATGCATAGTTACCAAATAAAAACACGTAGAATAATAGCACACGCTGTGCCCGCTGCAGGTGGTGTGGCAGTACAAGATTCTGTGGGGCAACAGCGGCTCCGAGTTCCGGCGCGGCTTCAACTCGAACGACTCGTCCGCTTTGACGACTGACACGTCATACGTGGTGCGCGGCCTGCACGCCTGCCAGGCCTACCTGCTCGCCGTCATGGTGGCCGCCCCTCTGGGCTACGGCCCCTCTGCCCAGGTGAGGGTCTCCTGTTCTGGGGAGAGACATTGACGAGAAACGACTTGTCATTTGCCATTGCGTAGCTGTCCATGACCACCACTACTGCAAAGCTCTGACAGAAAAGTTCGGTTACCTGCACTAGGATTCGAAGTCTTCAGTTTATTGAAGTCGCTGTGTCTGCACGCTGCAGCTTTACAGAGCTGCACCAGTGATCATGGACTGGAAGGAAATATAACTCGTTGAGGCTAGAGCTGTTGGCCTGTATGAGTGCGGGTGCAGGCTATGGACCTTCCTGTATGTTTGCAAGTGCAGGTAGTGGACTTTAATGCATGGTTGCAGGTGTAAGAAGTAGCCTTTGTTACTGTAACGCCTGGCTACATGCGCTCACTCTTGTGGCGGTTGTTACAGGTGAGGTATGTTACACCGCACGGCTATAAGTGCTAACCCTTGCAGTGGGGTTACAAATACAAACCATTGCAGAAGGGTTACAGATACTACCCCTTGCGTAGGGGCTACAAATACTTATCCTTGCGGTGGGGTTCCAATACTAACCCTTGCGGTGGGGTTGCAGGTGCAAGTGGTGACGGGAGAAGATCCTCTGGCGCCGCCGTCGCACGTGACAGCCCGTGTGTCGCATCTGACGATGCGCATCAGCTGGCAGCCGCCCTGCACCCTCGCTGCTGAGGGCATCCTCTCTGCCTCCACCCCTCAACCTGGTGCGTTGGTGTCGCTTTCTTACAGAAAGTATGAAGAATAGTTCTAGTAACAGCTAGTTTTAATGTAAACCGTGATAGAAATTAATGCCCGTGGAAGCAATGGTGATCATGGTGCATAGCGTGATCGGTGAGTGGTGCTGTGGTGGAAGATTTTGGTACCACTATCAATATTTACAGGGGTACCACTAGCAATATTGATCGAGTTCTTCGGCGTGTTTGTGTTAACACCCACCGCAGTTTCCCTTAGTGCATCGTTACGTTTTAGTCGAATGATTCATGCGAGTGGGCTCGCGAATACCTTCTTTATTTTTATTCATTACACATATGTTCTTCATTTGTTAACATAAATTTTGAAATGAGCCGAAAAAGTGCTGGTCGTCGGAGGCGTGTAGATATTGAAGAAGCAGTGGTAGACCATTTCATCGTAATCCAAAAGCTAGCACACGTCATATCTCAATATATCCCAAGAGTTGTAGAAACTTTGAATAATTTCTAAAATGAATAAATAAATTATTTGTGGCAATTTTGTTTTCAAATTTCAGCCTGTTTGAGACATTGAGCTGCTAATATCTCAAAAACCAAATTTTTTCGCTAAGTTTCACAGAGGCAAAAGTGCTTGGTTTACCACTTTCTGATAGGTGTGAAATTTTGTACCGCGTTTTTCCTAACACCCCAAATAATAGTACTCAGGGAGCATAGGATTAGTTATAGGGTTAGGTTTTTCTACCGTGTGCTATGGGGACTGGCGTCCCAAGGAGAGCACTGTGAGGTTACTTCAGCTATAGATAAGCCTTCGGGACCGCTATCCCTCGTGTCTCCTTTAACTTATTTTAATGTTTACCCGTTCCCTATATCGTCGTTGTCTTTTTTTCCTCTTCATTCTTAACTTAGTGTTTCTGTGTACAGATGCTCTTGTGTGGGAATACGGCTGGTGTATAGATTACTTGTTTTCTAGATTCCGTACTAAGTCGTCCCTTCTCATTCGGCACGACGTAGTCCGAGTCCCTGAAGCTCTGCCATCAATACTACTACTGTGGACTGATACTCATACATAATATAAGGGATTTAAACTGTAGTTAATACATTACAAGTTCTCTTGGTGCGCAGGGAACTCAACACCGCCCTACTACCTCCTGACCATCATGGAGACCACCCGCAACGAAGTCACTTACATTTCTGTGCCCGGCAGACCTACTCTGGGCGAGCCTCACCTGCTCTACCACGAGGTTCAGGTCAGAGAAAAATATATCTTAATACTGCTTTATTCATTGCCTTTCTGATGGTAAAATTCTTTTACTGACTGCTACATTTTGTAGGTCGCAAAATAGAGAGTATCGCTAAAAAGTGTTACCACTCTGTAATTGATCGTTGAGTAAGCATTTATTGATCAAATTTTTTGCAAGAAGACTGCTTTCAGCTTTATGCAAAA
Source organism: Orchestia grillus (assembly GCA_014899125.1). Taxonomy (NCBI): domain Eukaryota; kingdom Metazoa; phylum Arthropoda; class Malacostraca; order Amphipoda; family Talitridae; genus Orchestia; species Orchestia grillus. The sequence goes on along the minus strand of VOMN01097973.1, from coordinate 24,316 downwards.
AATTACCTGCAGCCGTACGTATATATGGCATAAAACTGCATTTAGCTTATTGACCACAACGAACAGCATCCTTTTGAAACGAGAATGCATGAGATTTTTAATCGAAAACTTTAATCGAAAGTATCATATACTTAAAATACGTAAAGGTAAGTAGCAATTACCCTTGCACGGAGCCATTCGGGACTTTTTTTGAAGTTATTTGTTAAAAAACTCTTATCTTTTACAATTTTGCCTCGTATTTGAAGTCATTTTGTTGGTCTATGTATGGGCTGTGGAATGGTATACAGTTTGAAATTGTAGTTCTTAAGTTTAGTTCGAAATAGAAGAAAAAATAGCGTCCCGAATTGCCCCGCGTGACTGTATACGATGCCTAACGACAATGCCACCTTCGTTTTCGAGTTGTTTTATTGGTCCTTGATTGAAGAAAATATTGGAAGTTCTGTATTCTTGCCGTACTATTTGCCTTTGTCATGAACGACGTATATCAAGTTTTCACGATCATCACGTTAATTAAGTTTTCAAGCGTTCGGTACTGTAGCTAACGTTTGGTCAACTAGTCACAATAGACCATTCGTATAATTTTTTTCAAAGTTTGTTATGTATACTGTCCAAAGAGTAACAGACAACACTTTCTTATTGATCATTTTTTTTCATTTGATTAATCAGTCTACTGGTTTGTATACGTAATCCATTAGCCAGAATGTTCTGCACAAAATTTTGAAAAATTCCAGATGTTGCAAACTGAGTGCGGTTTGCAGATGGGCTTAACATGTTCACAAGCGTCGGTTGAGCTGTGGTCGATGTGAAAGGATACTATTTTTTCAACGGATATTTTATATTTTTCATTATCTTTTTTATCCTATGGCATTGTGGTATCAAAAGATGCAGAAAATGATATTCTGTTGGTAAGGATATTGTACCAATCTCCGTATTGACCTGAAATTAGAATTGCTTATCAGTAAGGTAGAGTTTGATGCTTTTGTCTTGTGTTGGGAAACGCTTCACATCGACGGACTATTCTCCTCAAAAGGCGATCTCTTCTTTCAACCAATCTGTTCATGAGAAGTTCCACTGCAAGCAGAGTTGTAGCGGGCACTGCACTAATGAACCTCCACTATTATTGCAAACATAATGTGTCGTGTTGTCAATTGGTCTTGCTGTAATTAAGGATTTTGTTGTATTTTTAGAACGAAATGAAAAGAGGTGGGTCAGGCACATGTTAGGTGTGCATTTTCCTCTGCGTGTGTGCCTGTTTGAATGCGTGTTTCTGTCCCCATGTTGGGATCTCTACCTGCATATCTGTCTGTGTTAGTATGTTTGTATTTTTTTGCCTGGCTGCTTCTGCCCATTTGTCCGTATCTATGCTAAGCAAGCTGCGAGCTAGTGAGGCAAATAAGAGGTGGTCTAAAGCTGTCATTGAAATCAGTAGTACAGCCGTGTAATTCTCCTGTGCTCAGGTGGAGTACGGTGGAGAGTACAAAGTGGTGGTGCAAGGCATGAAAGAGGGAGCCCGCCCTAGCCACCCCCCCGCGCTCTGCGCTGCGGCCCCCATCCCTGCACCCCGACAGCTCACCTTCAGTTCTGCCGACAACTCCTTCCACTGGAGGAAGAGTGGCCACATGGCTCACTCGCTCCTGCTCAAGTGAGGGCTTCATCTGGTGCTCTGTCATGTTGTTGTGTGGCTATGCTAGGGTGTTTGGTGGTGTCGCTCCCACTGGCCACTGGCTGGCCATTTGGAGTTTTGTTTCTCTGAAGTGCTAACGCATTCGTGAGTTAGCGCTCCTAACGATGAATGCATGTTTCATCTCTCGAATTAAAGTTGCTCTTATATTAGAGACACTGCTGCTCAATGATCTGCTTTTCTCTTTTTCTTTAGTGAGGAAAGAATATTTTACATTGGTGCAACCGCGTGCTTTCGCTGCTTATCTTTTGCGCTGTGTGAGGAGTTACTTTTCCGAATTTCAGTTTTTACGAGAGATGTTCGTATTCATTAATCCAGTCCCTGTTTTTACTTTTTTCAAGATTTTAGTGATCGATTGTCGTACGTCTTCCGTGAAATATCGTCAGCGTTTCAAGAGAGCCCTTGTTACGAGCTGCGTGTGTGCCGTTTTATTCTGTGTTTCGTACGTCATTCTAAGTTTCGAGCTGCCACCTACTCCACGATGCAAGCTACGTGCTGCTACACGCTTTCTTTGGCCGGAGCTAATAGTTACTTACCGTATAGACCAGGTATTTTTCTCCTTCTTACAGCTCGATGCTTAGTTTTAGTTATAATGTGCATTTACCTTACGTGTTTTTATGTTTGACAGCACGATCTACGTGCGAAGTTAGTTAGATCTTCATGCATGTACCCGTGTTTTAAGTTGCGAAAGCACGAGCCTATTATGTAGGACCTGACGTGTCTTTCCTCCTGCAGCGCGAGCTATGTGCTGTACTTGCGCGAGGGGCGCGACTGCACCTCTCCTCAGATAGGGGAGTGGGAGGCACACGCCGTTACCGAGCCGCCGTACCCATGCCCACACGTGCAGCCCGGTCACGTCTATTGTGCCGCTGTCGCCCTCCGCACTCCCAAGGGCTTCACTTCCATGAAGAGCTCCCCTATCAGGATAGAGGTCCCAGAAGGCAAGTATACGTTCGGTGAAAAGCGAGCGTTCATGCCAGTGAAAATGACTGGGTTCCGTGCGACGCCACTGTTTTTTGTCGAATAACTTTGAATTTTGCATCATTTCAAAATGAAGATCGTGTTGGTGAACTTTCGCGTGCGAACTCCAGTTAAATTGTTCCATCAGGAAAGATCAGAAGAGCAAAGTGCAATAGATGAAGTGTATGGCAGGAAATCTTTTACCATTGTTTGCTTACTTACGAGTATATTACCGATCAATTCACCTACTTGGTGGCAGAAGACGCTAATAAATCGTAACGAAATCTAAAATTTGCAAATGAATGTCTCAACGTTTTTTGTGATGTACATCCTTTACTTGGCATGACTAGCGCTGACTCAGCTCTGGTGGATAGTATCAAAGAATGCGGCTTGGAACACGTGCCTTTGAATAAAATCGATTATATGAATAAGTACTAACGAAAAATATTAGGTTATGCTACTCAAAATCCTTCTCGAACTATTCAAATATTACTCAGCACTGCTTAAGACATGTTTTCATTTACATGTCATGTGTTAGATCGTCCTGTATGATCGACTTGAAGGGATCGTTCTTCAGCTACATGCCTTGAGCGAGTACCTTTGGTCAGAAGAAGGAAAAGTAGTCGAGTGCTGATGAATTTTGTTTTTGTCTGCAATACTGGGGACCTTTTGTGTTGGTCGGGGATAATCGGCAACTCTTACGGACTTTTGTTGAAGTTTATATGTCAGTATGCTTTGTTGCACCTGTTTTTTTTTTGTATCAGCTTCATAAGAGGATCATCACTAATTTAGTTTCTTTTCTCATTACTTCTTGTCATTTCTTCATTTTTTTTTAGTAGACCCAGTTGTTCTGTGCAGCTGCGTTGTTCTCCTTATTACAATTTTGAATGTTTTAATGCGTATTAGCCGTCACATTAAGTACGTACAATGCTGTACCCACACACTCGGACCAAACACTGAACTCGTGCTAAGTTCGATGGAGGCGCCAAGACGATGTGCCCCTCCCTTACCATGTACTCATGAGGTGGACGTTAATGTCATATGGTCACCGCTGCAACACTCCCCTCTCCTCCACACGATGCCAGCTCGGAAATGAGCCTCGTCTCCTACGTCAGTGCTCACAGGTCTGCTTTGCCTGAAGTCTGAACGTCTGTTGCAGAAGGTGCCCGTACCGCGGCGTCGCATACCTCGGCGGGTGTGACTGTGACTGTTGTGTTGGTGGTGCTGGCGCTGGTGGCAGGGGTGGCGGTCTTTGTACTTCGTAACCGCCGCTTCAGTCGACCCTTCCTCAGCTTCACCAGCAGTCGCTACAGCCGCTCCTCTGGGACCACCTCCATCTCTGCTGGTGACCACATCCTCGGTAGGTATTGGCCATGCTGATTTAATAAGGCATATCAGTGCGTTCTGGTCACTTGCAAGCAAGTGTGTGAAGGCGTTCGTTTGAAGCGCCAATAAAGTGAGTAAAGCGCCGAAGTAATCTCAGTAAAATAATATTGCAATAGTGGAGTGGAGTCTTGCTCCAGCTTTACTAAATATTTAGTTATTACTATTAACTACAGTGGCTTGTAAAGTTTATTTTTTCAGATTTCAAAAACTTATTGTTTACTTGAAACACATTGGTTGTGTCTCCTTATTCTTACAGTAACAATACCCATGTTTTTTTCCCGTGAGTTCCATAACTGTTTAATGAGAAATGTAAGAATAATAAATTATCATAATTAGATTGTTAACTTGCCATGAACTTACGATACTGGTTTCTTTTTTCTGAAATGGGTATTTTTTAGATAAGGTATTAGCTTTTATGGTTACTGTATTTGCATGTGTGTGTCGCTCTGTGACGTAACACTCACGTACGAAAAAGGTCCAATCAAATTTCAATTAATAAAATGGGGAACGTCTAACTGAAATGAAGTAAGAAAATGCTCCTGATAACCATTTTGCTTTTAGAACATCCCGAATAATTTTCATGTTGCGTTGACTAGCATTTCTGAAGAATCGAGAGATGTAAGTGTGTTTGCGGAAGAAGCACTGGCTCATAGGTTATACTGAAGTGTTTTGTCTGTAGTGATACCAGCCACTTTGTCGGCTCCCTTTATCTTGAACGAGTTCCGAAGTGCTACAAGTGCTCGATGGGTGATATGAGAGCTACTGTAGTTTGCATATTAGAATCAGTACATTTGTCATTAGATGCAAATAAAACTTAAACTGATTCACATCTAGCTTGAAATATGCACGAAGTTGAGGGTACACAAAAGCCTCATTTAGACTAGGGGAATACCAATTATTAATTCTTTCGAATCTACAATTTCAAGTAGATGTTTGTCAACAAATAAACGTCGCTAGCGATCCAAATGTCATACATCATATTTCGTTCCATCACTGTTGAAAGTGAATCGTGCTCTTCCGTTCTGTGTTTCTAATAAAGACTTTCACCGGTTGCCAGGTCCTTTTAAGAACACTATTTGAGCGCCCAATTAACTAGAATAATAATCCAATTCAGAATTCCGTTGATGTTACCGATTTGAGACTGCATTGTGTCTACTAGAGGAACATTATCGCTGTTGGCACGATTGTGAAATGCTGTTTTCTTGTTTGTTTTTCCGCTCTTGCTCTTCAAATAAGGCATTGAAAGAAAGAAAAGATTGACCGAGTCCCGCTAAATTTTGTAGTTTTAATCAACCTATTGAGTAACGTTCATATTGAATTTAAATCAAACCCCGCTTGGTTTAAGTGGGTGAAAAAAAGTTGTTCTCTTACGCAGCGTCAACCAGTTATTAATTATAATAGCAATTTGTGCATGCTAGGGTTGTGTGTCGTTGCGGACTGTATTGTGACTGCATGCGTTGCATTTGTAAACAGCGTACTTATTGTTGTTCTTGGGACCTAGGACTCGTGGATGCTGTTGAGGTAGGGAACCTGCTCTCCACATGAAGGTAACGCTTCTCGCCGGACTGGACGAAATACTCATAGTCTAGTACCGCGTTGATGTTTCGTTATTTGTATTAGACTTGTAGGGTGAAGCTGACGCTGATCGCTGTCGTGACCGATTATGTTGTATGCCATCGTGCCAGCATTACACGCATCTGAAGGGTATGTACTCAATGCGCACCGATTTTCCGAGATGATATATTTTCGTGCTGATTTAACCTTCTAACACCTCCATGAAAATAATGTATTGGTGTTTTTTTTAACTTTATGATGACTTGAAAGTACAGAGCTGGTAACAAACTACCCGATGCCGTGTAACTAACCGAAGCGCTTGTGAGCTATCGCTGCACCTGTAATCATTGTCCTGCTTGATGCGGTGGGATAGCGAAGGCAGGACCTAAAGTGTCCTCCGTCATCCCTCTGAGGGAACTTCAGTTTTTCCTCGAAGAATAGAGTGCGTCTCCCAGAGTACCCTGTCCTTGTCGACACTGCGTCACTTTGAACTTTTTTATTCTGATCCTCGATTTTTGCCGTGGAGCTGCTGCTTTGTGGGTCATTTGTTCGCTTTGTTGCTGGCGTTTTCTAGTTTGATTGTGGTGACCATGTTGAAAAGCAGGGCAAGTTTTCTGGTATGACTGGGTACGATTTCCGTCAAGTGCGAGCTGCAAAAATATTCAAGGATCATTTTCTCAGTTTACGAGTTCTCAACGAGTCATGTACCCTGAATGATATTGGCAAGTATATTTTTTGTTTCACTAATGAGAAGGGAGTTCTATTAATCATACAAGGTTGGGAGGAGAAGAAGAACTGACGAAGTGAAGGGTGTACCCTTCAAAATATGGCAATTTTACAGCTACTGATGCCTCCTTGTAATTCATGTATAAGAGCCGAGAAGTTTCAGCTATATTTTGCGTGGTGAATGCTTCTCTCGAGCCCTCCAATGAGCGTATTTTTGTACTGGTATAAGTTTTTAATTAACATAAGGTTCTGCTTTTGTATTTCAGAGGATGAAGATTCACCCGTGATCCAGGGATTCTCGGACGACGAGCCTCTTGTGATAGCCTAAATCGGGGCCCGGGCCAACGCTTCTTGACTTGCCCGGTGTGCTCTGCGTGGCCTTTTTACGTCATCCTTTCTCTTTTTTAAATGGATTTTTCATTAACTGTCTTTCTTACGAACTTAAGATCTTGTGATAGATGAAACAACTAGCTGAGACAGTGCTATATTTTATATTGTGTGCGAGGCGTCAAAATGTTTTGAGGTTCGCGGCTCGAAATTTCGAAACCTGATTTGCGTTATGCGCAGCTACATGAATAGAAGAAGATGTTGGCTACTCTCCAGACAAGAACTTTTTTTGGAATACGCATTACGAGTAGCAGTGCTTGATTGACGATCTAGTGGTAGTTATCTCGAGGAATCGCACCATTTTGTACTTCTAGGAAAACTATGTAGCATGGAGAAGTGTGTTTTTCTACACGTGTGTTCTGCATCTTTCCACTAATACTGTGCTTATAAAAGTTTTTTGCACGACGCAGGGGTTGAACTTAATAAAATATTCTAAGGAATGGAAGTTCCGTTATGCATTAGTGCACCAAGAGTACGTTCTCGTCAGCCTAGCTGTCATTTTGGACGTACATTATTTACTTGTATTTCGTAAACGATCGGAGCATTTGAAAGTTTGTTTCAAGTTATTTGTAAGTTTTTTTTAAATTAATCACTATGTTGAGATTCCACTGGTGTGTATAAATGAAGTTCTGGAATCAATTGCATTCTGCATTGATATACCCAAGTGTATTTGTGAATACTTACTATTGCATGCTATCATGCAGCGGCAAATTGGTTGAAGAGTAAGAGAAGACGTGAAAAATGTTGGTTACAACGGCATGCTCGTCTAGAATGGTGCCAGCAATGAGTGTGTGCGTGATAGCGCTCAATTGTGCCGGCTTGTTGTGCGACTCGATGTGCAAAACGGTACAAGGTGTAATTAATATATCGACACGGCAGATTACGGCCGGTGCCAGTAGCAGGCTGACTCGCCCGAGATTACATGTGCTGAATTCAGTCGAAAATCTTACAAAAAGGTGTTGTCTGGTGGGGAAATGTATGAAACGTTGTGCAGTGTATGACCGACTGCGTGAAGGCAGTGATGATGACAGGAGCGAGTGTTTGTTTGCATGTAGTGATAGTTTGCTGCATCAATGGTTGAGTAATATGCAAGTTTGACATTATGTACGTCTTTTTTTATTTCGACGTAATTGATAATACCGCAGCGACAAACATTGTGCTAGTACCAAATACTTTGCATTGACTTGAACTCGTTTGAGTCAGTCAAATATTTACCTGTCTAATGCTTGTTCAGTGAAACTACATTTGAAATTTTATTTGAAAACTAAGATTTGGAGGAGTTAATTGTTTTCATTATGGTGCAATATTTGCAGGTTTGATGAAATTTATATTCTTGTTTGAGATTTCTTTTGTTTGTGTTCTAGAGCTGAAAAAAATGAATACTCAAAGACAGAGCTCAAAGTTATAAAGAATTATATTATATTTTCAAATTTATTTTTAGTTATAGAATGTAGAAAAAAAGTTTATCTGCTGTTGCAATATCTACGCTCTTGTGATTTTAGCTTTGCCCCAACAAATATTTTTTCTAAACACTGCCTATCTAATCTAATCTTTCTAATCTTTGCAAAAAACGTTCCTGGCCTATCATTTCATTTCAATTTTCTGTAATGTGTATCGTAAAGTTTGGCGAAACAAACCTGGCGACAACACCGGTTGCAAACTGTTCGGTCAAAAAATGAAGTTTCATCCTGGTGCATGCGTGGTTTCTGTTGGTTATTCTAACATCAGCGCCTCGAGTGAACACGAAGGGTGACGCCAGTCCGCAACTTGGCTGAGATCTTGTCTCTCTCAGCGTGCGTGAAGTCGAACCAACGTAGATGGCTAAAACTGTGCACTCACCACAGCTGCTGGAGGTGACACCCGGGCACCCCAGTGACATTCCCTGCTCGACATGGTGTTGTGCTAGTGTACTTCAGGACCTGTGCGGCGGCGGTGTATCTGTGCGTTGGTTTTGGTCGTCTATGTGTGTGTTCTTAACGTCTCTGCTAGGACAGTGTGTTGTGCCTGTCTGTATGTATGTTTCGGCATTTACTTTCAATTATTATAGGAGTTGGTGTTTGCTGAAGCAGAGTGTATGTGTTATGGGGATCTGCATATGTCGTTGCGGACGGTGTGTAAAGGTATGTTTTTGAATTCCGCACATAAGCTATAGACGGGATATGCCTTGTGATCCAGACTCATGATTCACGTTATGCCACTATTACTTTTGCTAACCTGTACGTTGACTTCCTTTGTTTAGCCTCAGCTTTTTGCACTCTTTCCAGTGGTTCTCGTTCGCTTGAAGGCTGTAGTTTTTTACTTTGTTTCTGTTCTTTTTATTCCATTTTTTTCCTGACCAGTATTATTATAGTGTAGTTTTTTTTTGTTGAAGGATATGTATATGGTTTTATTCTGCTTTGAATTTTATTAGTTCCGTGCATCGCTTTTTTTTCTGCACTGAAGGAAGTTTTATACCGTCTACCTTCTCGTTTGTGTGGAATAACTTTTATTATACATACATCTCGTAGGTCTAGTCACGCTTTGTCGCATTATTTGAAGCAGCCTTCCGTTGGAGCAACCAGGGCTGGCTGCCACACTGCGCTCAACTGGAGCAATTAACAGCGCTCTGCTGGAGCTGCGCATTATAGGAACAACCTGGGCTATAGCTATTCTTCTCCAGTTCCTCTGACGCGTTCCGTCAGTGATCGAGAACTCGCTTTTCCGACCAAACTGGAGAGGTGCGCGTGAGAGGGCGCGGCTAGTCTGTGCTTGAAGAGCAGCATGACCGAGGCATTCAGGCAGTGGAATGTGCATGCAATGCTTCAGAGCAGCTGTAGACTTCATTTTCTTACCAGTATCCTACCCTATACCTAACGTCGTACAATGATGGCGTAATTCTCATATTCAACGTTTATCTCTATGGCTTACTGTTAGAACCATTGCAAAAGCGCGCCTACTAGGCGAAGAATTTCTGTACTTCAGAAATGCGCTACCAGTGTTGCAGTGTTTTCTTTCAGTTTTGCGAATGCGCTGTTATAATTCGCGTTGACGTGTGCGTTTTACTGGTCGGTGAAAGTTGAAACTTTAAGCTATTTTGTTCATTGTGCCATGCTGTTGTGTTTCCTTAGTTTGCGTGAGTTGCTGGTTACACGAAACTAAGCTTTATTTCGAAATACTTGTCTTTGAGTTAGCTTTTTTCCGAGTAAAATAACTGGCTCAGAAAATTTCAGTAAAGGCCAGGATGCGCTGAATTTCATGTATGGTTTGTAAATTCTTTATCTCTGCAATCTGCCTCACTGCGAAGTATTTTTCTTTCGACTCTGTAAACTACATTGTTTTGCTAAGTACTTTGATCAGAATTTTATTTCATCTTTTTGTTCGATTTTATTTTAGCTTTTTGTTCGATTTTATTTAGCTTTTTGTTCGATTTTATTTTAGCTTTTTGTTCGATTTTATTTTAGCATTTTGTTCCATTTTATTTTGACCGTTGATCCACAAATATTCGAATCGAAATTTTTAGGCGATTTTTTGGCATTTCCTTCTTTTCTCCTTACATTTTTCCCCCTAAGTGTGCTATACAACAATACCTGTAGAACATAAGGTTTATGTTTAGCTCATTCACCATATCCATAAATATCGCTGGAATACCAGCCTTGCAACACCCTGTCAGTCCAACAATTCCACAATTTTTTCACCTCTAACGTACTCCACCCTCCATTCTCTAATATGACTCTACAACGCACGAACCGCAATTTTAATTGGTGACCTTAGCTCATTCTGTAATACTTCATCATACTATACCCGCAAATTTTACTCTTCTCATTAATGCAATCAATATTCATCAATCCTACAAGTCTGCCACTTGAAACTTGAAATTGCACTACTTGAAATTGCTTCTCTTACACCTATCGTACAAATTCATGTCTACACAGTGATCCTACAATTCGAGTTCAACAAAAGAACACGTGTACCTGTCCTACGTCATGCCCCGATAGCGCTTCGCAAAATAATCAGAAGTCATACACCGGGTTAAGGGTCGGCAGTGAAGCCAAGTCATATTTAAGTGACACCTGTGTCAGGCTTGCGGACTGATCAAGATCTCATCTGTACCCGCCAGGTAATGAAACTTGTAGTTTATCATTGTAAACGCCTGTGTTGCTTCACGTTATTCCTTAGCGCATTTTCGCAAAATCCTCATTTAAAGTTTACTGAATGCTACTCACAACATTCCTTATTTTACCTATTTTTTTAACTAAGATTTAATTCTACGTATGAATCCTTAGTTTTAAATTCGTTAATCGTCTAAATGGCTTAAGAGTTAATGGTACTCTACCTTTATTTTAAAGTTTCAAGATAGTGGTTTCAACATTTGTAGTGAAAGTAATGGAGTAGAATGTTTGCCACTATTCTCTTTTTTTAGATCTTTTAAGTTACTGATTCTGTTAATGGCGCTTGTAAAATGTACACGAGTTAGGTTACACCAAACTTTTAGCTTTATTTTAGTTTTTGCGCTTCAGATCGGATCCTTATGAATATTATGGTAATGTTTATACTATACCTCAACTGTTCCAGTGAACTTAGTAACTCATCATGAATAAATATGACTCGCCGTATAGTCTGCAACTATGACCCAAGAGCCATTTGCTGTGCTGCGTGTGGGGCCGCTGTTGCGAGGCCCCTAAACCGACTGCACTTCGGCGAAGGTCCCTGAATTCGACGCCAGCGAGGCAACATGCCTTGCACCGTCACCGCGTCGCCTTGTGTACTTCTTTACAACTCCTAATCAGTGTCATTAATATTCCGTTTTGAAGAGTTGTAATTGTATAATCTTTGCCCATGCTCGGAAGTATATTCTATATATTCGGACCCGTAGTTTTCTTTCATCCACCAACACGGTTTTCATCCTGGATTTCTCGAAATTTTTGAAGAAGTAGAGCTCTTAAGAGAAAAATATATACCATTGCAGTAGAGTGGAAAAGTTTATTTTCAAAACCATAGGATCTAGGAATAGGTAGTTTGAAAGGGGCCCACGATAATGGCTAATTTAATAAACAAGTTTTTTGCGGAAAAATTGTTATACAAACAATATAGGCGAAGAAAAGTTTCGTGTAATTTTTTTCAATTTCATTCTTGATTTCAGACGTTTTCTTTAATTTTTATTGGTGAAGGGAACTTACACTATCCGTTCAACTAAACTTAACATGGCACATGGTGAAGGGTTTTAACGACAAAAACAATTAATGATTTAGACCAATTGTTGAAGCATCTGCTCCCGATTTATCGTCGTGAACAATATGACAGACTTGATAACAGATTTTAAGAATATTCAATTCGTGAAACAATCAGAAAGTACTGATATAAAACTATTCACAATCGCTATCAAAAACATACCTCAAAATTTACCAGAAATCGTATTCTCCATTCCATAGCAACGGTTAGGTTCCCGAAAAAAAATTTAATCGACACCCAGGACAACATACGGTAATGTCTCGTCAGAACTAAAGGATACAACTCTGCAAAATCTCCCTACAATGAGCTTCGAACGTAACAATTTGATGCTGTGACCACCGTCTTCCCCAGATTTGTATTTAAGAATCTCCAATTTAAAGCGAGAAAAGTTATAAATTTAGAGAGCCATCCACGTCGAAAGCAGTATCATTAGATACCATTGACGTTACTTTACGACCCGTTGAATTATCCATAACTGAAGAAGTTGAAGTTTTCTAAACCAAGTGCGTCTCTGATGTCATTAAATTTATGGGATATAATTTTAATAATTATATTAAATAAATAGTTAACAAATGTATGATTTATAATATATAAGCATGTTTAATTTTAATACGCATCACTGTAACTCCCTTTTCGTGATAACCTCATTCTAGAAATTATGCAAGACCGATGTAGCCGGCCGGTAAGAACTAATTAAATAAACGAATTTTTCTTCAAGAAAGATTGCTAGTAGTGTAAAAAACTGAAATAATAAATACTTGAAGTCGACTATAAAGAATAGAGTACTTCGTATGCGATGCACTTTGTTTGTGAACATTGAACATTATTTAAGAACCGTAAGGATGGAGTACAGGCAATGTTTGCACTACATCTATACTGCCGGGAGCTTCGAGCAGAAGTATATACTTTCGATAGTGTATTGTGAAAGCATTTGGCTCTCAAACCAATAACCGTAAACATTTATACCTTTTCCTGCTAGAAATTTATACTTCCAGAATGCTCCAAAATTGTTATAACATCAGAAAATTTCGTTAATCCTTCAAGTCCTAAACACAGAAAGAGTTTCCACTTTGTTCACAATTTGCTATATGAAACATACCAAGTGAAATCTAAGCTGAGATTGAGGTCTCCTGTAGGTCTCAAACGGTTAAAGGGAAATACAATAATTCTAAAGTAACCTGTCCCAAATACTGGAAATGTATCCTTCCCAACAGCATGTTCAGCAGAACGTCCGTATTTGACACCAACTATTAACCGTCCACATGCAGTAATCTAAATTTCTCAGAATGTGGGCTTTTACAGAATTTATTTTATATCTTACCATTCAGAAAGGGATTATTCAATAGAATCGTTAGAAACACTACCGTAAAAACAATAATAGAAATTAAGTTTTTTAATGAAGAGTCAAGCTAGAAACTTGTAGGTTCAGCGTTCGCAAAAAAAAAAAATCCTACACTTGCTTCTTCCAACTAACAAATAAACTGAAACCCAGACCATAGTCTCTAATTCTGTACCCTATCACAATGAATAATCATTCCTAAGTGCGCTTTCCTTCTTCTATAAGCTATGTCCTACTTGGAGGTATAAGAAGACACGTTGAAGTGATAGCAGGCGCTCACCGCCCAATGATGACAGGCTCTTCTTCGAGTGCGAATTGTTCGTCCGGTGCCTTGTTCTTTTTCCTCTTCCTCGAGCACACTGCAAACGTGATCGTAGCCACCACCTGCACGCGAGCGTTAAGGGTTCCTTTTGGAACAGTTTTATCAATTTAAATACTCGGAATTTAAATCAATTGGTGCAAACTGTTCGTTTTTCATTCATGGCGAAAATCCAATCGCTGAAGGTGAAGAAAATCATTCTTCAACCTCCGTTCGACGCTACAATTTTAGAGATTACCTTTCTGAAGAACATGCAAGCAAATAAACTCCAGCGTGATTTAAAAATTAAGTATGAAAGCTATGTTTGCACGAGTCTAAATTATAAGTTGCGTACTTTTTGTGCAGTCTAGTACGAATTTGCACCGAAAGAAACGCCTGGAAATACGACATGTTTTAGAGTGACATGGCGGCAATGCGCGCTTGCTCGTTTTGTAACTCTTCACATAATTCATTTTTTTAGACTATAAGATATGTTGACATGGGTCACTAGCTGCAGTAAGCAGCAGGCAGCCAATGAAAGTGCTGATGACCAAAATTCGGCGAGTCTCTTCCTTGGAAAAGAACATAGTTATAATTAGGAAATCGAAATATTTAGAAACTCCTACGAACGTCACACGTTCAAATACGATCGATCGGTCAACGATTGATATTTTACGATCCACACGATTCGCAACTATCATTCACAAGCCCCACGATAGTAACATTCATGAGTACGATTCACAAAAACAACATCCGGATCATGGAGTACATATGTGCTCTGCGACAATGGAATATATTTTATCAGCAAAAAATTGTATACTAATTGACACCTTTATTAATAATTCCAACACGTTTTACCGTTGGGTTTTCAATGCCTTACAACTACTGGCGTGATGATGGATGTGAGGAATGTGTGGTTTAAGCCTCTTTTTCCAAGGGAACTACTCCCTGGTTACGTGAAATGCCTAGCCTGAGCCGGGATTCGAACCCTGAACGTCCCGGTTGTGAGGCCATCACGCTAACCAGGGCGCCATGGAGCCGACAAAGCAAAACTGTATTAACACAACGTGGAATCCCTCACGAATGAGAATAACGATAATTTTAACATAGGTAATGGAAAAATAATATTTAAGCATAGTAAAAATTATATTCAATAGGACGATGACAATATCCGCGGTAGAAAGATAGCAAAATAGCGACTTGCATAGAATTCAATGTACGAACAGCCATGAGGAACACACGTCGGGAAGCGTTTTTACAATCACCTCCTGATATTCTGAGGTATTACTTCAATTGATGGTTTTTGATGGGCAGTGGACAGATTTCGATTAAAGACATTAACTCTTTTCGTTCTTTGTAAATCGCAGAAGTTTTATATCCTGAGAAGTGCTTTTGAACACGATTTGCTAAAACACTTATCGGATCCTAATGAAAAACTAAACGGACTAGTTCCACAACACTTTTTCGTGCTAGATGATGAGTAAAATGCTCCGGCGTCTCATTATCTTACAAGAAATAAGAAAATTAACGAACTGGTCCGATGGATCTATCTATGGATGAACGGACGGGTGGGATAGCGGGCCAGAGGACGCGAGCGATTGGTCAAAAACTACATACTTCTAATTAGACAATTTTCGGTGACGTACCTCGCATCGCTTCTGGTGACAGAAGTTATCCTTCTACAAAAATACCGTTCCTGATTGTCTTGCCGTGCGCATCAAAACTGCAGACGAAAGTACAGACCAAGTGAACTTTGCACTTCTCTTGCATTCAGGCCGCCTTGGACCATTCTGTCAGGTAGCTGTTCTTTCATAGTTGTAAGCCACGAATCTAAGTTGAACATTAATTAAAAAGCTACTGACAACTTCAAGCCACTTAAAATCTTGAAATTATAAACTGGCGTTGATACTGTCAGTACTGAGCGCCCTGTTCTCCATTTCTTCAAGCTTAAAATTTACCGATGTCAGAACTGTACGTCACGGTGGTGCCGACCAGCAGATGCTACCGATCAGCAGATGCGAAGACCGGATGATATGTTCGGAGCTGTCCTCAAGGTGCTAAATAATGGGTTAATTACCCACCGCACTCTGTACGTGCAGTGACTTGTTTTATATAATGTGTGATATTTTATTCTTTATTTAATTCTCTAAACTCGTACATCTAACCCCGACACGATGGAGAGGAAGATTTCAGCTTCCACACATTTCACTATTGTTTGGCACACGCCAATTTTTTGTCAACATTAGTTACCATTGCGTTAGTTTCTTTCCCTGACTTACCAAAAGAATGAAGGTAAACCATGCGATGATGTACGAGTAGCCGTAGTGCCACTCGGTGCCCTTGGGATGCCTAGTGGGGAAGTGCCGGGCTTCCAACTCCACCGCGTTGGTGGTCACTTCGATCACGGTCAGCGTACACCCACCTAAAAGAATACATAAAATCATCTCGCGTAGAACTATTATGTGCAGAAAGGACGGACGTTTTTAAAAATGGAGGGAAATATTTTGCCAGAATCGCGCTATGCGCTAATTTTCTCTTCTAAGTATACAAACCAGAATGAGTGAAAATTTCTTCTACGTATTGAAGCGTAGCCACGGAGCCCAAACGGGGCTCCGTGGCGTAGTGGTAGCGTGGTGGTCCCGTAACCGAAAGGACCCGGTTTCGATACTCGGCTCAGGGAGGCATTTTGACGTGATTGCGGAGTACTTCCCTTGGAAAAGGAAGTTTAAACACAGTCAAAACAACCAAACCAGGTATGAGCTGAAAAATTATCATAGAAACTACGAGGCTGCGGATAATGGAAGGAATATAAAAGTCGCCTTGATTTTATTTGCAAAGCAAAGTTCATAAGAAAAACATGCTGAAAAAAGTGTAGGACGGAACTCTGGGAAACATCTGTGCACGACGCAACTCTGCAAAAGCACAGGCGGTGAAATCAATGCGAAAAATTATTACGAGGTTAATTTGCGGGTGGTATTTAGACCCGAGACTTTCGAGTTCCTTAAATGCAAACTGATCAGGAAAACTCGACATTTATGGTAACGAAAGATACACTATTCTCTTCGAAATCTTAAAATTAGCATATTTTCCCTCTCGGTTGTAGTTTCTTCATCTGTGCTAAAGTTTCTCAACATAGGAGGAAGAAAGTGAATTTCTACATATATTTTATTTTGTTTTTGAAGCGGAGTTGCGTCGTCTTGGTATGTACGTGACCAGCAGAACCCAGTTTCCACAAAAACTGTTCGTCGGGAGCTGCACATGGACAAAACCTCTGCTCTCGAAGACGAATGTTTCAAAGCGTTTAGAGTGGCCCATCCATACAACTAGAATTGTTAAAGAATGGCACGAAGAATATTCTAATGAATTTGAGTATCTGGCCACCACAATCCCCAGACCTCAACATTATTGAGCATTTATGGTCGATTTTAGAGTTTCAAGGAAGAAGTCGATTTCCGTCGCTATCATCTGTAAAGAACTGGAGGGTGTTCAAACTGAAGAATGGGCCAAAATTCCTTCGGAAACAATTCATGATTTGCATGAACCAATACCTCGGAGAACTGACGCTGTAATTGCCTCAAAAGATGGACCTACACCATATTAAAATATATTTTGTCAATTTTCCAAGGTGTTTCGATTATTTTGTCCAGCCCCTGTAGAGCTATAATGTAGACCGCCCTAACTCGCGACTCACTGGCGATGAGGTGGCAGCAGGCGGCGAGGCGCTTGTACATGTACCGCGTCAGCTTGAAGGTGTACAGCGAGAACACGAGGCCCAGGACTTGGATGCACGAGCTGATGATCGCAAACGCGGCCACCGAACGCTGCTGATCTGCACAACGAAACAAAATAAAACTTCATTTCTGAGTTGACGTACAGTAACCGTCAGCAGGAACGAAAGGAAAACAAGTTCATTCCAACTGAGTTGACGCACAGTGCTACACATTACAATACATCGTAATTATTACGGTGCTGCTTATAATAGGCCTCACAATTAATGGGGAAGCAGAGAAACTAAAGTTGTGTTGCAAAACAAGACCGCATCCTCAATAACGCGTATCCATTTTACGAGTACGTATCACTGTGTGGATTTGCACTTTTCAATTCGATAAGGTTACATTATAAACAATTTCATTTAACTGAGTCACTTTATCGGACAGTGAGTGCTATTTATGAACCTGCTATTTTAAGGATCTTTGTCATTTGTGAATATATTTCATTGGGGCATGTGCAATTGTTTGTAATAGTGTTATTTTACGGAGAGTTTGAATTCAATAGCCCCAGAAAGGTATTCGTTGTTTTACATCCTATTCAATGAACCATTATGTCTAAAAAGCCCAGTTATGAATAAATGAAATAACACATTGGTCAACAAAATTTATTGAATGAAAGG
Organism: Orchestia grillus; assembly: GCA_014899125.1. Lineage (NCBI taxonomy): Eukaryota > Metazoa > Arthropoda > Malacostraca > Amphipoda > Talitridae > Orchestia > Orchestia grillus. Next base: position 6,387 of record VOMN01097973.1, on the reverse strand, counting down.
AAAAACAGCTAACATAATATTGTTGGTATATAAAGCCCAGAATAATTTACCTCGAAATACTAAGAGTAAGCTTGGCACATCCTCGAATGTCTCTCACGATAAATGTTTCAATAAATTATGGAACTGGTGAATGTGCTTCATTACCCTGCAACCCCGCGGTGTCAATCGTTGTTCCAGGACTAAAACACCAGACCGCCCTGAACTTGCATGAAATATAGTGAATTCTAACACCTGGCACTTAATAAACTTATCTCTTGTATTACCCAGTAATCGAGCTTTCTTCTCACTCACCTAGCAATCCAGTCGTCTCGGCTCGACTGCCCTCAGGTGGGAACAGTTGGATGTTTATGCATTGATCTGCGGAAGAACAAGGGGGAAGAACAGAAGTGCTGACTGGCCAACAGTGTATGATGAACCTTTATTCATTCCAACACGTTTTACCGTTGGGTTTTAAATGCCTTACAACTACTGGTGTGGTGGGGGATGTGAGGAATGCGTGGTTTAAACTTCCTTTTCCAAGGGAAGTACTCCGTGGTGACGTGAAAAGCCCCACCCACCTGAGCCGAGGCTCGAACCCTCGTCCATTCGGCTGTGAGGCCATCACGTTCACCACTACACCATGGAGCCCACAAGAGCAGGTATCCATCAACTGTTCCAACTAGGCAAGTCGATATCTAGTTGAACATTTTTCTTAATGGCCTACCACTTCTAAGCTTTATTTTGAGCATAGTATATTTTTGAGAGAAGAAACTATCATCTTGTTCACGAGAAAAATGCTTCCGACAAATCCGGGAAGTAACGGCAATGAACGAGTCTTCACGTTTACAGGCTTCAATCCATTTTTTCCTGTACCCAGGATTTTTTGGGAACTGGTATAGCCTAATTAAATGTTTAACCTCTTTTACAAAGCACCCCGACACCGAACAACTTCCTATTACGACTGATTAATTCGTAATTAAAATCTCATCAGCACGCTTAGTGTCTCTTCTTCTTTTTTATCTTCCGTGATGATCCAAGGGATCTTTTAAAATGCTCCAGCGATGAGTTAACCTGTTACGTAACTCAACCATGGGCTATTTACTCACAAATTCCAACGCGTAAGAAAATATGAAAAAAAACTTTTCCGTACAAATTTTAGTATTCATTTTTATAATTTAGTAAATCACCAGCGTGTGTTTGGGGAAAAATAATACATACATTAGTAATTTTCAGAAATTTCCCTAGGTTTGAGGTATTCCAAAACCCTGTTGAGAGTGGTATGAAGCATTGTATGACGAAACCGCACTTCGTTGAAGCCGTTTCTCGTTTCGGACCTCATTGCATTCGACATCCTACCCTTCCCTTTCGCCGTACTGATTTGGAATAAAGAGGAAATGCTTTCATTCGTTAACGCAGATTCAAATGTAATGATTAGATTTTGATACATTTTCTTAGATTTCTTGTTCGAGAAGTCAGACATATTTTCAAGATTTTTCTAATATTTTCATTCGGCTGTTAATGAAAAAAAAGAAGAATTATTTATACATTCACTTCAATTACTTCAAACCAACTGACAACTTTTCTTCGACCGATTTTTCTTCGACCGATTTACCCAGGAGATAAAAAAGTCATCTATATTGTGTGCCAATTTCTTTCGCACGATCAACAAGTTTTGATAAAACATAAAAAATCAAATAAAATCGTAGTTTTCCTTCTCAAAGCAATGCTTGCCAGTACTCGCATGGCTGACGATGAGAAGTGAGAGGGCCGCTGACGAAAAATTTTGGGATCAGCGACTTTTCAAGAGTCTCTTCTTGAACAGGTTGATGTGCAACTAATATACTCTCGAATTATTTGCGAATGTTCGTGACCTCTGCTTAAGAAAACGAACTGGAATATTCATGACCTACCCAGCGATCAAGTTTCTGCAAAAGAGCAATTGAAGACAATCGTTTGCAAGCGGGAAGTTGCTAGCCTGATCGTTGCCACGAAGCACTCCGCAGTGTCATGAACTCTCTCGCTCTTTCTCTCTCGTGCATTGCGCGGGACACAATGCAGAGTAGCAGCCGTGCCAAGATAACCCGCTGAGGAACTAGAGCCAACTGCTTCTAATCGCGGTGTTCTTTGCTTTAGTGGTGCCTAAAACGCCGCCGATGTGAGCTGCCGAAGGACAGAAAATGTTTCGTTCTCCCACCGAATGGTGTGACTTACAGCAGTACAGTACAGCGCCGTATTTCGTGAATAGGTAACGTTAGTTTACAAGTCAATCGGAAATTTTTGTACGATTTGAGACTTTCGTGAGTTCACGATGCAGAGGAAAAATAGGGAAATTCCATTGATCACCACTTCAGGCTGAACGATAGGCCAGTGAATCACGAATTACAACTAAAAGTTTCAACGACCACACTTATCTTCAAGGTTTTAGTTTTACCTGTTGATGAACCGAGTTGTGCTATGCCTTGAATATGACTGATTTCGGAATAAACTATGTTCTTTCTAAAATCTCAAGAAAATTTTTGTGAATTACAATAGGGTCACTAAATTTGTATGTTGCAGCATTCGTCGAAAATTTTTAGGTCGTATAATTTGCTCGATAATTTCGCTTACCTTTCTTAATGGGTTGACCATCTCAATATTCAACCGCGTGATCAATCAATGATGGAAACACGAGGGCGTTTCCACTTCTCTTTTTCTTTCATGAGACACGTTAGCGTTCCAAGGAACCAACCACCTACACACGAGTATATTCTTTGTGCTATATCTCCCATGTTGTATAACTTTTTGTTTCATATATTTATATATATGAAACAATTTTGTATATATTTTGTTTCATGGAGTATATTCTATGTGCTATATCTCCCATGTTGTTTAACTTTTTGTTTCACGGAGATACCTCCTGGTAATACTAAATCACTCTCCGAACGTAAACTAAAGGTAAAATATTCAAGCTCGGTAATAAAATTTAACACTGCGGAAAAATTTGTGTTTTCAATAAGACATGAATGACGTAGACAAACCTATCGAATACTGCGTTACGAAACACGATCATGACCAGTTGAAAGCGTTTCACACTTAGGCAGCGATTCCCGAACAGGAAAAATTTAAAGTTGATAAATATCACCGTTGTTAATTTAAAAATGAAGGACATTGTTTTCACAAATTTGACTATCCTATTAATTTTCTTTTTATTCTAAACTATTCGAGAAATAAACACAAACTTCATGAAAACTTAATAATTTGTATTGATATATGTTAGCACTTTGGTCACATTTACGTTAGGTTAGATGATCTCGTGTACCATACATACATGGGGCACGTCGCAGTCGAAGTGTTATTCATTCGATATTAATTTGAAAATTCTAAAAAATAACACACTGTTTGTTAAAATGAAGAAATAATAATTTTTTCCATCCTTCGTGTTTTCGTTAGTCTAGGCTTTTCACGTGACCACGGAGTACTTCCCTTGGGAAAGGAAGTTTAAACCACACATTCCTCACATCCCCCACCGCACCAGTAGTTGTAAGGCATTTAAAACCCAACGGTGAAACGTGTTGGAATAATAAAGGTTCTTTTTTAATCTTTGCAAATCAAAGCAATTTGCATTCTCTTGCGGTGAATGAATTTCCCATATGTGACCTGAATGGGATTAGACTGGCCTTGTGACCCTTTCATGTTAGACTAGAAATCAATCGATCAATTATTATCTGTAAATTCTTCTTATCTTTATTCCACTTCATAGCTAAAAGTGTAACATTTTACTCGTTTTGTACAACTAAGCACTTTCAAATTGGGTAATGCCAGTAAGGCCGATGAAAAAAAAATTCTTCACTCCTCGGAATATCCTACTCAAGCATTTACGATTTTATTTGCAGAGCAGTCCATCTACAATGAATGTCAATGGAATGAATGAATGGAATGTCAATGCCCGGGAATGAATGTCAATGTCTAAAAGTAATGAAAATAGAGCGAGTCTCACCGTAGTAGAACGGCTTAGTTTTGTTGACGTAGGCGTATCTGCAGGACCTCCAGACACCGGTGGTTGCATAGACGAGGTAACGCTGGGTCTTGGGTACAAAGACCTCCCTGCCACCCACACCCCGAACCACCGTCCAGTTGGCTGTCGAAATGGCCACAATCCATATCCCTAGTGCCAGCAGCTGCCCTACTGTCACCGTTGCCAGCACTCGTCTCTCGAAGAGGACGGCTTTCTTCACTTCTGGATTCGGTTCTTCCATTCTTTTAAAATATGATGGGTCCAAGGGAGAGTTATCGTTATTCAATGAACTCTGAGGAAATGCGAGTCTAATGGTCTACAAAGATCGGGGGAACAGTTGATAAAGAGTAAGAAAGACATTGATTAATTAAAGTGTCATTTGTGAGAGCGGATACAAAAACAAAGATGAAAAATGCTTCAACACGGCTGATGTGTAATTTATAAATAAAAATAAAATCGTTCAATACTAACTACACTCACTAGGGTGATCAATTACGAGAAGAATATGAACTTACGACTGTTAATAACCCATTTGTACTTGTGCTCAGACATGTATGAATAAATCATTGCTTCATTTCTTTTGAATGACTGATATCACATCCCTCTTATCATCTTCGCAAGCATTCTAACTAAACACTGACGAAATAAACTGCTGCAAATTTTAATTTTTATTGCATCAACTACGCCTCAGGCTTATGATAGGAAGTCTAACTTACCATAATTAATCAACTATTAAATTGTACCTCGAAGGAATTGAAGTTAAATTCTCGATTTTATTCTCGTCCTTAATGCATAATTAATCAACTATTAAATTGTACCTCGAAGGAATTGAAGTTAAATACTCGGTTTTATTCCCTTCCTTACTATCATTGCTAACGGTCACTACTTACTGTCGGATCAGACGGTCTCTATCACACCCAGCTTTACAACTGATAGAAGAACTCAGGCATGGAATCTGCTGACCACAGTTGCATCAGCAACACCTACACTACCATGAAGTGAGCACAAAACCAACTCTTGCAAATGGTCACTACCATCTCTGTGCACATGACAAGCTCATACGACAATAGTCACTACCAGGTATGTGCAGATGACAAGTCCTTGTTCAATGGTCACTATCAGCACCGAGCACAAGACCTACACTTGCGGATGATCACTAGCGACACCCGACACAAGACCAACACTTGCGGATGATCACTACCGACACCCGACACAAGACCAACACTTGCGGATGGTCACTACCAGCTCCGCGTCTTGTTGGTCAGTGTCGTCGCAGTCGCCAGTGTGATTGGCTACCTGAGGTGTAGCCGCAGCCAACATTTCTACCAAGCAACGCCTCGAGAATAAAAAATTCTACCAAGCAACACCTCGAGAATAAAAAATACGTGCGACCTCGCTCGATTCAAGAGAAGACACACACCAGTTCACACGCTGTCGTAAAATTCATTAGTTTTAAATGTTCGCGAAATTGTTTTATCGCGGAGTACTATTATTTCTCAACTACAATCTGCAGGTCAGACATTTGACGTTAGGTAAACTTCGTAGCTATTTTTTATGAAATGAGTATCAAAAAATTCAAATTGAACTATTGCTTGACAAATAGAAAGCATGAAGAAATTTCGATGCGTTTTCCATTTATTTATATTTTGGAGTGACGCTTTTCGTATCAATTTATAAAAAAAACGAAAGTGTGTTTGATGCATGCTTTCAGCAGACAATTCCTTTAGAATGAGTGACGGTATTTTACGTGGTATAACACGAACTGATTTTCTTAACAAATCGCAAGTTTCACTTTGTAACAGGAATTGCAGTAATATGAAATGAGCGCACATATACGGTAGAATCACACAACGATACTTCAAAACTTTTGAATCAGAGGATCGTAGGGTGTACGTACAAATATTTGTTCTGATTAATGGTTTGCGTATCTTCTTTAGTATGTAATTCATATCCACCTACTACATTTTTTGCTGCCATTTCAAATTGTAATGCGGATATTTTAAAGCCTCTTTTCGCTATAGTACTTCACAAATTTTGACAATTGTATACATACTTGTTTTGTTGGCAGCGAACTTTCGATAATAATAACTGGTTTCACACGTCACTTTTAGATGAATACTGTACTATCAATTTTTATGTACAGCTTTTCTGTAATGATGATTTGTCGGCATATTATTTTTTATCGTTTTGTTTTTCGATTATAAGAATGCTGTACCAAATTAAAGAAGCAAAATCTTCTCCAGCGAAAACATTTAAATTTATAGTTTTTTTAAGCGTTGAAATTTTTTGGTATCATTCTTTTTCAGACATCTAATGACTTTCTTTTGATTACTAAATTATGTGACGAGACGAGGTTCGTCAAGGTTTGAGAGGTAACCTCATACCTCTCGCATGCATATATGAGTGCACCCATT
>VOMN01097968.1:0-19604 GCA_014899125.1 Orchestia grillus | reverse complement strand
TCATTGTTGGCAGAGCAGCCATTTCTGCCTTGAATTCGGATCTGATGCCATGTGCTAGCATAAACTGCGCAGATGCTGCCCCGAAGTTTAATTGGGCATCATTGTACATCTTTTCTGCAGAATTACATTCCCCGAAAGGTGGTAACCAATTTTACTTAGATTCATGCAAATATCAGTGGGAATTTGGCTCCATATTGTTTTCTGCCGAGCGTTTCTAGCTCGTTGATAAGCTTTTGGTGATTTGCATGGGCACAACTTTCCTCTCTAGGCACGAATTTGCGATTGGATTAAGGTCTATAATGATTCTGAAGGCCGTTCACTAGCAAGCCTGAAGCTGGAATGAGCTGCAGAAAATTACTTGAGCAATTGAATTTTCTTATTATCATTATTGCTATTATTATAAGTAGAAGTAGTATTTATGTTACACGAGTTGTTTTGATAATATGAAAATAAAGAATTTGAAACTTCATTGAATCTCCCAAAACAAGGTTGTTCGCAAAAAATTCCTCCTCGAATGGCCAGCAAGGTCATCATAGGGGATCAAAGCAACCCTCGGGTTAAACGGAAGACATGCAAAGGCGTATTGCACAAGAAGGCTTCGACGTTAGTAATCGTATAGTGTCAAATAAACTGCTCGACGCAGAGTTATTTGGGCGACGTCCTAGGAACACACCGCTGCTGAAGAATGTTCATTTATAAGCCTGACGAAAGTTTGCCAGGGAACATATTGATAGAGACGACGAATTTTGGAGCGATCTGGGGTAGCCAGATGTGAAGAAGATAGGGCTGTTAGGCGAAACTGATGTGAAGTATCTTTGAAGGGAACGTGGATAAAAAAGTTTTTTAGGAACGCAATTCCTAACGTGAAGCAAGATAGAGGATCCATTATGATATGGGGTCAGTTTATGTATTTGGTGTAGGGATGCTTCACCGCAAGGTGTGAACAACATATTATACCTTATTACAAATATTTTTAAATGATCCATGAGGAAAAGATGATGAAAGATTCTGGGAACTTGAACTTGCACGAAGATTTTGGTGCTATTGTATCTTACGTAACGACCCGAAGTACAAGGCTAAAGTGTGAGTGAATGACTGAATGACTCAGATACTGTTTTAGAATAACCATCGCAGTCACCAGACTACAATCCAATCGAAATTTCGTGGAGAGAGCTGAAGATTCGAAATCATGCGCCCAAAAAATCTTTCCGAGCTGGAAACTGTCTTTAAAATAGAATAATCCTAAATTCCTCATGATATTTATATGAATGGAATTTAGAAGCATAAGCTTTTGATGAGTGTGATTTACCAGAACTTTTATGCAATGTATAATTAGTTTTAAAAATCGGTGCTGCGTGAATTCCTTTTGATTCTATGCTTATTTAAAATTATTTATCGATCCTGTATTGTTCCTTGTGCAAAATTGAAATTTTGTACGCCTTTATATATATATATATATATATTTGTAATAGCATGACAAATTTTATCACACTGCACTAAATACTTTTTAAGATGTAGGAAAGGTTGCAGTGCCAACGTTGAGGGTGTGAATGTATTCAGTATGCGCTGTGAATAATGAACACCCGTCTCAATGAAATTCATTAGAATTACATATACGTTAAATTTGAGAAACCGTAAGCAAATACTCTATGAGCCCCACTGACCAAGTGAGGTTGACGGCTCCGGACTTGAGGTGGCGAGCCCCTCCGGTCCGCAAAATGTATCCAGTCCACCAGACCACGTCATCGGCGGGGCTGCCGAGGCGGTCACGCATCAGCTCTCCCATCTTGGAAACTCTCTGCCGGGCTCTGGAAAATAGCCTAAGTGTGTTACAACCTTGGAAAGGTTCTTACATCAAATAAAAAGGTGATGGTGTCACACAAGGTATCAACGATGAGAGAGTGAAAATTTAATGCTGTCAAAGTTCTGCAGACAGAATTTTTTTATGAATAATTTCAAAGACGGAACTTTTCGAGAAGTTTTTCGTCAAAGATTTTCCACTGCTGGCCAGAACATGCATAGGGGTGGTTCTTTGTAGAAATATTATAAAACTCTTTCCCTTGACTTTTCATTCGAAAAAAGTATTTTGTTATTTAATTGATATCCCTGCGCTCAAGCAAACTAACAAAAGCATTCATTTTCCTTTATAAAAAATATTTTCATTCAACTTTAGTATATTTGTATGACATGAACTCTAATTTCCAATATGCACGAAAAATCCGCAATGTGAGCTGTCGCCTACCACAAATAAATGGAGTTGCAGAAGCTCTTTGTTACATCATGTGGGCTGTGTTGCGATAACTTACAATTCGTTTAGGTGAACATGTTGCAGAGAGTTTCTGTGCACTAGTTCAAAAACAATCGTTAGTTAAACGATGATCGTTTGTTCTCGCGTGGTACCTTCAAATCTTACTTTGATTTCAGTCATCTCTTCATAGAATTACTGCTAATAGTTTTGTAATTAGGCCATTTTAATTACAAATGGGAATTTGATTGAACATGAAGGCGCGTCTTTTGACAGACATACTAATTTGTTATTTGTTATTTGTTCTGACAATTAAACTACGCCAAAAGCCCAAATTAAGAATATTTTTTTCCAAATAATATCCGAAGCACTTAATCGATGTACTATCCAGCCATCACGTATGTCTCAATTTAGTTATTTACCCTTCTAAATAGGCCATAGTAGACGATAAACACGTACACGGGGTCATCGAGGAGGCTGAGAATAGCACTTCTGAGGCGGTCGTAGGTGATCTCATCCCAGCCCAGCTTCACGCCCCAGCCCTGCGACTCCGCCTTGTTCATGTTTCCTTCCTGAGAAGTCAACCCAATGCGTCGTCTTACGTAAGACTTTAAAAATTTCTAAAGTAATCAAGTTTAGAAAAGCGTGTCTGATTGACATTTTATTTTAAATTAAAAAGACAAGCGAAAATTCAGTTAACCTAACTCCTTCCCTACGTAAAGAGTAAATCGGTTACAGAGTCCAGGAAATCTAAAATAGCATACCCATGTATGACGTACATGTAAAGGATAATGAAGTTAACGTCACAATGGCATTATAAATGGCCATAAAGTAGATCCACGAAAGTAATTTAATTTTAAATGACTGAGAAATACTTTTTTATTTACTCTATGCCAATATCAACTCTCCTTGAGAATTTATTTCCTCATTCATTTTGATTACCAAAAATATTTGAAATGATACGCGATAGTGAAACCGACTCTCTTCTCTTTTTATTTCCTATATGATATGCTACTTCGTTTTCTAGCTTTTACATTTTGAGGTCAAATTGACATACACCTACATAACTCGACAAAAGTTGACTCAGTGTGTGTGTCAGACAAGTTGCAGCATGATAAAGGTATTACGAAAAATGTTAATTTGACCTTTAATACTCTGTTGGGCATTCTTAACTTATGTTGATAACAACACGCTTAGAGGTCTTACGAGATCTACCAAAACAGTTTTTACCGAGTTGGTATTGCATCAGACCTCCCGTCACCTAGTGACGTAACACCTCACGACCATATAACTCATTTTAAGATGGTCGGTCATTTCCTTAATTTGCAAACCGCAAGCTTGAGAACGATGATTTTAGCAGTACCATAATGAGGCTAAAAAAACACCCAAAAGAACGGAAAACGCAGTTTGAATTGACTTCGGGGAGGCGAACCGAAGAGCGCAATGCTCTCACAACCGCGAACACAACGACATTGAGCTAGTGCTTGGCTGGCGAAGTTGGCAACTATGGGATGTAATAACATCATGCAGCCGGTGCAAACTTCTGACTACATCAAATCCCCTTCGTAAACACATGCCATTCTTCGTTAAACTTAAGTTAGTTCATCCCGCTTACCCCGAGTTAGCTTTTGTCCAGCACTGTGTATACATCAAATTTAATGGAAGAAAATTTACCTGTACAAAATTTATGAAATTTTCACTTGAATCCATTAATATTCAAGTTATCAAATTAGATGAACTGCCGCTATTTCTAGTGCACTCAAGATCAAGGGTAAAAACAGCCAATCTCTCACAATTTGCATATTTAAATAGAAATGCCCATCACGTAGAAATCCTGGTTCAGCTACCCTTCACCTACTCCGGAGAACGATCGTTTCATTACGCATTTAGGTTTAATTAATAAATGTTATTCACAGTATATACACACCTCTGCATGGTGAATATCAATCATTTTATTGTGAATTTTAACCTGTTCATTACTAGTTCGAACCTTAATTCTTTTCACGAAGCACAAATACCAATTTAATCACTGGTTCTCAAGATCATGTAGGTTCACACTTCATTTCCGGTGTCACAATTTTTCTCAAACACTCGATTATCCTAAACATTGACTTTTTCAACCTCGTTGCGTTTCCATACTTACAACTTCTCATCCGTGCTATGTCGTGCTTTTTACCATCAATACTCTCCATACTTTCAAACACTGCACTCGTGGCTATTTTCATTTTAATGAAAGATCGCACTAGCTCTGCTGTATCAGTCTTCAAGTAAACTACACCTGTTATAGGAACCATTTTCAAATTCTTCTCTAATAGAGATGTCACTTAAAAATACCCGGAGCTGAGAAGTGAATTGAGAAGTTTAGAAAATTGTATTTATTTTCCAATTACAATGTAAATTTTTATAAGTGTTTCCAACGGTACACCACTGTCGCTGGCCCGGCTTTGGACGATATACCCAGAAGATGAAGTGTGTGTATGGGTGCGATAAGGTCTCCGTGCTTGTGGTTAGCCATCTTTTCCTGGTGGAGGGCTAATGCTGTGATCTACAAATATATAGTTTCCAATCAATGCAAAGATTCATCAATTCATGAGAGACTATGCATGATAGAGCCAAGTCAATATCCTGCGATATATTAAATTTTGGTTGGAAAAAATGGAACAGCATCGGAAATTATACCAAGGACTTGTGCTCATCTTTTGTCCGAAATGAAGTAGGACTGCAAGCTCAAGCAAACGCGCTGACTCCACTAAACGAATAGTACTGGGGAAAACTTGAAAAATTTTTGGAGCCAATTCTTTTTGATGATTAAGACCACAATTGGCATGCTGATTTTGAGATTGTAGTCAGTTATTTTCTAGCAGGTCAATTATTTTCTCTACAGTTTATCATCTGGTTAAATGATATTGAATTACCTAGCAGAAGCTGGGTGATGAGTTTTCTCAGACAATTCCAACTGTAGATTTTCCATATTGGAATTGTCTGAGAAAACTCATCACCCAGCTTCTGATAGGCAATTCAATATCATTTAACCAGATGATAAACTGTAGAGAAAATAATTGACCTGCTTGGAGTAAATGACAGTAATTGCATGGATGGAGCGGTACGCAATTACTGTCATTTACTCATAGCATGACATTTGCTCAATATCACAAATAGATGTTTTTTAACATAGGTATTTTTTGTATCAGATCATTTTTACTCCTGCTTTTTCCGGTCGTAAATGCTTAAGCAGCCCTGATTCCCTTTGCTGTATCAGTGGTAGTTTCACCATTCCAATTTAAAGGGGAATTTTCTGAATAAGGAAAACTACTTCAACAAGGAGCGAAGAAGCTTTCGAACCAGAGAAAATGTATTTCTGTCGTACTTCAGAAGTTATAGTAGGTTTGTGTATTGCTATAACATTCATGATGTACGAGAAGAATTCGGAATTTGAGTACATACAATCCAATTGAATGGCGACTGTTCAGTAGTAGTTCATAGCAGAGTTAGAAGTGTGTCCGCCTGAACAATCGCAGCATATTTGGAGCAGTCCCAGCAAGACACTCAGTTTGTTTGAGACGAAAACATTGCAACGTTAAAAAAGTTATGGATTCATTGCAATAAGACAGATACTGTCAGATCATTGGTGTTGACTTTAAAATGACATGCTTTGATAGATACTGTATTTCATTTTGAAGACTGATTCATTTGAAAATCAACTCTCACTTATAGTCTGTGTTGATTGCAACATATGTTTGGTGTACATTTTTCCACTCTTAAACCTTCCATTCCGCCTTTGTCATTGTCTCGTCACTTCCAGTAAACTATAGAAGCATAATGCTAGCTCCCCTTGAGTAAAATAGGGAAACTATTATCCAGTTATTATCAGGTTGGTGTATGGGTTCTTATTTTTCATGGGTTTAAGAGTTAATAGAACCAGCATTTTTAAAAATAGGAATCATTCATATTAGATTTGTCTTATTCTGTATGTACCTTCCTCGATTGGGAACTTTGAGACCTTCTTCAGGGCAGAAATTTATCAACCTGCTTTTACCCAGGAAAGACCCTTCTAGTCCAATTTGTGTCCCTGAGTAAAGCTATCAGCTTATTTAATTGAAATAATATTCTTTCTGTATAGTCGTCTATAAGAGAAGTATTTATTCGTAGAAAAATTCTTATGAACTCTTTAAAAACTTATGTACTTTGAAAAGCTCACCATATTTATTTTTCATTTCACACTATTATAACTTTCACAGGTAGCTGAGTGTTGCCAATCATACCAAGAATCGACAACATTCACCCTGCTCACCTCACCTGATCGCCAAACACGGGAATTCCGATCACTGGCACCCCATGGAACGTGGCCTCCTGAGAGCTCAGTAGGCCGCCGTGTGTGATGAAGAGGCGCATTTTCGGGTGTCCTAGAGACAGAAGTAGAACAATGAAGTCTTGCTAAGGGCATTCGATCCACTACATCAGTTTTTCTGATGTTGGGATATAAGTAGGTTAAAACTTTAAAAGCCGTAAGTCGATGTTTATTTTACAGCGTTTCGTCATTCGTTATATCATAAAAGGAGAAATTAAGGATTCAAAGCGCATCTTGCATCCTATTTCTTATCAAGATATTAAAAACGGCGATCGTTTAACGATTATCTCATGTACTAATGGACTATTGAAACATCACTCACGTTGTATGTGAATAAATAAATTTTAATTAACTTATAGAATATACGGCTTCCCATTGATTAGACATTGTGAAGTTCTGAAATTTTGTATATATCTGTCTCTTCAATAAATTTTTTACCATATCAGTCGTATGTTGATTAAAATTAAGTGCCTTAAGTAATACATAATTTAGTGTGTATATTTTAGAATATAGTGTCTATAGGATGCCCTAGAAATCGTAAAACTTACTCGGACCCACAAGTATCCTCATTTTAAAATGCCCATTGAAATAGTTTTGAAAATCTAATTTCATTATTTTTACCTCATGTAATGTTTGGGTACTAAGTTGTTCAAACGTTTTAAATAGTAAGAGAGGTTTTTCAAATTTGGATTAATGGACAACTATTCATCACTCGAACTGAGGCTTGGCATTCTTAAAAAATGTCACGACTGAAACAAAGTCTCCATCATGCGTGCAGAAAACTATATTTAAATAAGTAATGCACACATAAGTGTTGCAATTGAATAACATGACTGCGCATGCTCTAGCCATTGGACTTGGTGAGGGGGAATGATGATGGAATGAAGTTGACCTTCAGGCTTCAGGTGTAGGTAGAGCCATTTTGCGTTATCTTGTTTCATGAATCATTATTTCTTGCTTAAGTGGGACGTTGTTAGGTCCAAATGCTGTGATCAGGATAATTTCAAATACCAAGCAGCCTATCAATCTCAAAATACTCGAAAAGTTAGAAAAACCTCAACCAAAATGTTATCAATTCTGGAAGTCTTTATGGAAAATTTCATATCACAATCTCTAGTTTTTGAATCGTACCAACAGTTTTTGCTAGCTCGTCAGGTGATTGAAAATGATGAACACTCTTGTTGACCTGAGGCCACAAAGAATGATGAAAATATTAGAAAATGAATCAAATTCTTTGGACATATCGGCGTTTGAGAATTCGGAGGGTAAATACCAGACGAATATTGACTGAAAAATTTTGACTGATGATGTTCACATGAAAGTTTGGGAAAAATGATATGACAAAACATCCCACGGGAGCGACAGAAGACCAAAAAAACTAAAAACTACGGCGTCAAGATCATGGTGGGATTTTCAGCAGTGCCTGAACTGATAATAAAGCGACCACGTGCGACAAAACGAGAATTTTTCAAAACGTCCCTGGAACAATGCGTCAACCCGTGCACTGGAGGACAACCATTACGCCAAAAAGCCAGAAAGTTCGAATGAGCAAATCAAAAGTAAAAGTCATGCTCATCATTTTTTATATTGTGAGTGTCATCGCGATTGAGTGAGCTCCTCCAAGCCATGCGTTAATGCAGAAGTACTGCATAGAGATCCTCGCCAAGCTGGAAGGTAAGTGAAGAAGAAAAGACCAGCAGATCTTTGGAACAGCTACACAAGGACAATGCGTGGTGCACAATGCGCTCATTCTCAGTGAAGTAGCTCTTAACGGAGCAGAGAAGTGTGGAGTTAGAACATCTGCTGTGTTCATTAGATTTTACTCCATGAAATTTATTAGTGTTCCCATAAGTGAAAAGTGCATGGCAGGAACATAGGGACATAATTTAAGCCTATGAAAGGTCAGGACGAAAACGGAAGTCTTCCTAACCAGGGTGACAGTAGTAAACCTGCATCACTACTATGTACATACCTTAGAAAACACATGTGACACTGTTTATACGTAGATAGGCGAGGGGGTAGGTGGTTGCCGATTATCAACTTTTTGCAGTGAGTTTCCAGGAATATTTTCTAGACTAGTCCCGATATATGACTACCAAACTACCACACCTTGTACTTTAGTCATGCAGTCTTTAATCTCGGCCCTAACCCTACAATTTTTTTTTGCTGCAACCAAGCTAGGTAACTAAGAGAATTATATGCAGCACATTTTTGGAATACAAAGCCACTACCCCTACAGGCCCGGAGTGAAAAATTTGTATGGAAATGAAGCATTTCCAACTGCCTGACTCCTTTTCTCTTCCATATGAATGGTTCCTACGGACCATGGACTTTCTCCCTCACCGAGTAAATCTTGCTGAGGTGCCCATGTTGTGAGCCGTACATTAGGAGGCAGCTCTGCTCCTACGTCAGGCATGTTGAACTTCCATAGCACCTTCTGCTCCAGCGAGCTGAACACAGACAGCAGCACCTTGATGGTTCTTGTGGATAGAAAATTAGGATTAGTACAAGAGAGACATTGTGATTGGGATGCTTCTGTAATTGCATGGTGGTTCCTCACATAATTCAGTACATTTCAGTAAGTTCTTCATATACATATATAGAATATAATTTATGGTTACTGGAAAATTCGGGCCAGTGCAAGAATTATATTCCGAGTGGGATACTTCTGTAACTTCATGGTGAGTCTCCACAAAACACAATACATATGAGTAAGTTCTCCATATATGTAAAATATATATGTAGAAGTATTCAATCTTTGGCATTTATGAATGTACATATACATATCAGTTAAAGTATGAAAAGTTTGCTTGTTTCCTTCAAGTCTTGACGTAATATTTGTGTTGCATAATTCACGGAAGGTGCGGTCATGTTTTTTATTGGAAGATTTGGAAACAACCTGTTGCTATTTTTTATCAAAAGTGACCTAATGGAAGACGAGCAATCTTGAATAGATGATCGTGTCGAGAGCACGAGCTGTTATAAAGTTTTTTGTCTTCAGTGAATCAATTTGGATAAAATGGTTATTTATGCGTCATATTTTTGTATCTAGGGAACTTAACTTCTCACCTGTTGCTGCAACTCATCAACAGGCCATTCACAGGTCTATTAGCAATCTATAGAGTACGAGAAATGAAAATTGGACTTATAGGGTATATTTTTATCTCTACTTCAGGAGTGTTTCATGATACGGTGGAGGGAAAATTGACGGTAGAGAAAATCATTTGTTCAGACATCAGTTACATAAAAAGCGAGTTACAAATTTATTTTTCAAACAGAAAAACTACGCCCTTAATATTAAATGTGCCAATCACAAAAGAGGCACCAACGTTTTCACACTTACGCTTTTATGGCAGTTCACGACAAGCTGAACGAATAATTAGCACTTTATTTTGAACTTGAATAGAGCGCAGTCATCCCGAGGGTGTGTTTCTAATACCACACGGCGAGTATCATTTCATATTCAATACTGTCAACGATAAGTGATCGATAGCTTTCCTAAGCTAATATTCACTTACTCTAAAGGAATGTCGCTTGCCCGCACTGCAGACCCGAGACTGAAGAATATAAAGCCCGCATTTCCTGACGACTGAACCCAGTCTTCGAGGTCCTGTAGGAGTCAACAATTATTGATATTTGAAACTTATAATCTAATAAAAAAAATTTGGTAGTAAAATTCAACTTTGAAGTTCTTATTGTAATTCAATTATCGCTAGAAATGATATCCGTGGAACTAGAGAAAGTGGACCTGACTTAGTCCAAAAGACAAACAATAAACGGAACGATATTCTCATTTTCATCGGAAACTAACTCGAAAACAATTAACGAGCCAACCTTGGTGAGGAGAAATATATGACTATATGTTTTCATTTAGGATGTTGCCCATCGTTTTTAAAAATGTAGTTGAAAATGCAATGATCAATGTAGGTTAAGCATTAAGCATCAAAACTACGTTCTAACATTACAGATGAAAAAATTTGATCAGTCCAAGTCTGACGCTAGTTTAATAAATTTGTGTGGCAAAGTGCACGAAGGAGGCGTCCGAGCGAAGTGGGAACGTACTAACTTGTGTGGGTTCGAGGCTTTAGCTTTGCAAGCTAAGAATTTTAACCAAGACCTCTATTAAAAAATGGAATAAATCTATCGTTACTATACGAGTGCGACCAAATACCTATGACAAGAAAGAACAGGGAAATAGCGACTACTGGGCTCCATTGATAAACAACTACCTCCCTATTCTAGTACTAAAGCAATAAATTTCATCATTCATTTCTATAAAACAGTGAACGTAAAGTAAGCTATCAGTATATTATGCATAATGCCGTGTACATTACTGGGCAATTGAGAAAAGGAGGATCTTCTTCCGAATCAATTTGACAGACTATTACATTGATTTTCATTGCCTCGAATTTAATGACTTGACGCTACGACAGTTGGCCCAGGACGAGCCGGTAACCACCCGCTCGCACACCTGTGTGCAGTGAGGAATGCCTGCTGTAACATTTTTTCCCCAAAGGAAACACTCTGTGGCTGCATGAAATTCAGTCATTACGCAGGCGAACTCGGGACCTTCTGAACACGGAGTAAGCTCGTTACCACTGCGTAATCGAGCTAGAGCCCCTGCGCTTCAGTGCACTGCACACGTATTTCAAATGAGTGTACTTTCATACTCATTCAACTGATGTGTTCATTCACGAACTATGTTTAGTATCAACGCGACGTATAACAAACCAGGTCAACTCTAAATAAAACTGAAAACTATGAGTATCTCGTGGCTGCACCTTGGGCAGAGGCTGAGGAGGCTTGAGGTGAATCCCACCAGCAAGGAGGATGTTCGGCATGTACGGACGCGGATGTTCTGACATTCGGAAGCTGGGTGGCAGTAAAATGTTCGATTAAGTATTTTTCATTTCTACACCTTATTCTGATTATATTCTACAGTCCACGGAATTAGTAATTTTGCATAATTTCAACTCAAGACAGAATTCCGACCATAGTGTACTGATTGCTTCTCCATTGAAAAATGTTGAATATTGCGAGGTCATTAAACTCTTCACAGACTAAATGTAATTTTTTTGTCTGGATCAGATACACTTATTCCCAAATTTCCAAAAAATCCATTGAAATTGTAATCATAAAAAAATGCATCTCCCAAGTATATGAACATTTTGAATGGTAAGGGACATTTCTCTTTAACAATTTTATTGTTTTCATGAAACGTTCGGGCACAAATGAAGCCAACTTCATGAGAAGCCATTTAGTGGCTTTGCACAACATCCGCTTTACTAATTTCGTCCTGCTTAGGGCAGCCCAAAAGACATATGATTATTTTCTTTGTTAAAATTTCATGATTAGATGTGCTTTTTATTTAGATTTACATGTCGACACATTTAATCCATTCAGGCGATTATTCTGAAGCTGTTAACATTTTGCCGGACAATAAATCAATAGGAAATTGAAAATAAGGAATTAAGCCCGTATATGACACTGCTCGTGGGCTCAGGGTGGCTGTTGGACTTCTAAGGCTACCTAGGAATAAAAAATGAGGGTTCTTTACTTAGATTCTTCGTTATATACAAAACGTAAATATTAGAAAATTATAATATATTCGCATACAGGTTTTTTTACTTAAAATATCGGTGACTTAAGCAATGTTGCACTTTTTGTTGGTACGATTCTTTTGCTAATGAAATTTTCAATTCTTCTGGAAGTGTTGGATCTTCAACCAAAAAAAAATTAGGTAATGTACATGTATCTAAATGTTGATTGCAATTAAGTAAATCATATTTTAGGGAAAAAGCAGAAGTACCGATTAGCTTGTAAATCACGTGGTTGAACTACGTAACGGTCTTGATTACAAAGTTATTTAATATCATTATTGAAAGAAAAAGTTTTATATATAATTTGTAATTGAAATAAGAATTCTAAATAGATTCAGATATGCTATTAATTACTGCACTACACTGTCGAAAACTTATCATACCCCGGTGAAATGTGAATGTCCCGAAAACAATTCAGCCTAATAGTAAATTAGACATTGGTTAGAGTTCAGTCTATAATATTAGACATAGACTCTAGAAGATTTTACCTGAAAAATCTATACGAATATCTTTCCAAAGGTACGATCAAACGTTGAAAAGGATCTTGGAATGAAAGAATGAGGCGTTGAGGCTCGCAGCTCCCTCTACAGATGGTCCCATAAATTTTTGATCGAGGTTAAATCAGAAGGCAGCGGAAGCCATTCCATTTGAGGTAATGGTTCCTCGTGATCCCGGGACCAATCTTGCACTACTTGAGAACGGTAGATGTTTGGTTGTTGAACTAGGATTTGAACTTGGTAATTAAAATAATCCTGAACTTTCATTTCGTTATTGCACGAGTTGCCGAATCTATTCCAGACCACGTGGAGCACTCGCAGATCATTACACTTCCCTCAGAAGTCTGTCCTCTCGGGACGGTGCATGAAAGATCCAAAGCTTCACGAGCTTCCTATCTTACTCTAACGCTGCTATCTTTCTGGAATAAGGTGAACCTGGTTTTATCGTACCGTAGGCCTAATTTCCATTCCTCTACATTCCAATCTTTATGATCTTAAGCAAACTGGAGCCGTTCCGTTCGATTTGCTGAACTAGCCAATGGTTTCTTGGTGGTTACGTAACTCCTTGAACCCATTTCCTTCAGTTTTCGACACATGGTTCATGCAGAAACATCCTCAAGACTTTCGTTCAACATGCTGGTCAACTTCTGAGTACTTTTCTGCCGATTTACTTTCACTCTAGAGAACGCCTGTTGCAAGTATTCAGAATTTTTGCTCTGCCACTTCTACCACTCAATGATAGCACTTCACTATTTTTTTTCCTCAGAACAATTGTTCTTCGCGTAGTCTTAAGTCCTATGGCTATAATTTGAGATACCTCACTGACCGATTTCCTAGCCCTTAACAAATTTATAACTTGTGCTTTGTCAACAACAGAGGTTTGTTTTGTTGGTTTTATTTCAGCAGGGTTATTCATGCTTGTTGTAGCGGAGAGAGCAGGTGCAGTTCTGTTAATCAGTAACATTAACGCAACTATTGTTAGCATATTTTTTTCAAATCTGTGTTGAAGAAAACTGTGAAAAATTATTTGCATTAGATCGACGTTTCTTCAGGGTACAACAAACTTCTTGGACGGATAAAGTATAAATGACTATGCTCCCTTCCATTCAAATAGTTTTAACGTGACTTCATAAGCATTTGCGAAACCTTGAATTTATATGTCAGATTGATTTTATGGAGATCTATTTATTTGTTTAAACAGGACTGTCCTTGTTTCTTCAGTGGACAAACGTTTCTGATACAAAACAAGCTTTAGAAAACCACGGGAAGATCCTGCACATCAGAACATCCTTCTGAACAAAGCGACGCACCTGTTGCCGATCATGAGGGAAGCATTCGTCCAGATGGAGGTCAAGTACGGGGTTTCCGGCTGTAGAAGCCCTCTGCTGCGGGCTTCTGAATCAACTCTGAAACAACGTTGTTCGTAAGAAATGTAGCTAGAAATGTTCGAGTCCACGCTCTACATAGCTGCCAAGTTTGCCATTGCGAGTGAAAAAATACAAACTTTCTTTTTGATGTGTAAGTCACGTATTTGAGATTACGATTAAATGAGAGGAAAAGTTCCTGCGCTTACACCTGGTTAAAATTTTCTCCCTCTTCCCTTGAAAAAATGCGACACATCGTGATTCAATATAATTTGTTTTTCGTATAGTTCTTCTCACCTTAACTTTAGGGACTGGGTATACCATTTGTCGAGAACTTCTGAATTGGGGCATTACTTCAGTTATAATGAATTAGGAATATTCGACTCGACATTAAGAGCTGGTCACACGTGGTATTTTGGTTTTAAGGCATCTTCTTCCAATAAAATTGTGTAATGTTTTGTAGCATTTATGACCTCATGAGGTATTCGGATACAGAAGATTGACTAAATTCCTGAGTCATTAAGCTCTTTCAATTTACAAAGCATACTCTTTCAAAGCCTTCAGTACAGTTAACAATATCTTTACGTATTCCCACCCAATTTCCAAGACTCAGCAAATTTTTGGAATGGTCACTAGAAATCTTACTTTCTCAGAAACATATTCAGAAGAACCCATAGACTCAAAACGTCTTAACAAACACTTCAGCGAAATTTATTACACACAAAATTCTAAATTACCTTTAATTCCGCTGACATTTCATTTTCAATTCCGCTAAACATAATTACATTTTCGTCTTATAAAAAAGTTCCATGACTTCCACTACTTCACTGAGAAAATATCTGTGAGATATGAACTATCGACTTTAAAAATACTTCCAAAGGTGTAGAACGTCTAATTTGATATCGTGAGTTTACCATATTCACGATAAATATTGCAGTACCCCAACCACTTCTATTGGTTTAAAGGACGCGGATGCAAAGAGACTTACCGGTATCTTACGTATTTCATCATGCCCGTTACTAGACGCTCGGTGGTTGCTGATATGAAGCGGTGGAGGAACGACATGGGCTGAGGGAAGCTCAACATCGGGTTGTAGTCAAAAGAAGGGAAATTTGGACTACCGATTAGTGATGACATTGGACCAAATACTTCTCCGGGAAACACACCTATGAATGGAATCTGACGGGGAGAGAAAACTGGTGACATAAACATAATAAAATGAAAATAGACCTACGTAAGACAATTTCGTGAGGGAATACTATAAATTTTGTTCAACACATATTACACACAAATGATTTTTTGAGTTTGAAGGTATGATTTACGTAGCCCAAGATATCAGTAATGATTGTTTAACATGAAAGGCCTTATGTTTGCACAGACTTGTTAGAGCAGGACCTGCCGCAATGTTTATTAAGCGGACATTCAAACTAGAGGCCCTAATTTTCCTGAAAGAACTCTGTCCCCCAGAAAACGTTTGTTTCCTTCGAAGAGAAAAGTTTTATGGCTAACCCCATTGTCATACCAACTACCGTTTGAATGATTCAAACGTGTCAAAAACGTGGTCACAAAATAGTTGTATCAGTAAGTGAATTTTATGAATGCAGAGAATACATGTACATGTTAAAGGGTTCCAAAGCTTATAACAATTTCCAAAGTGGTCAATAGTTGGCAAAAAATTGATGGCTCTGGGTTAGTGAAACTACAACATATGTATACATAAAGCTGAAAATGATGAACTATATCAAATATAATCAGTTTTAATGTAAATTCCTGTTGGATTGTTTTTTGACGGCATTAAATTTCAAGATCATCCATAATATTTACGATTATACACGTCAATAAGCTTCTTAAGCTTAAATGTATTTTTTCTTACTGGCAATAATTCAATAATTTCCACAGGAAATTTGCATCACTTCTCGAGTCCAACACGAAACGTGCCAATTTCTTTCAGTCCAAAATATGTTCTACCACAACACGTTGAGTAGATATGCTAGAAATTGATTTTTGATGTGTAGTATATGTATGCATATCATCTAAGTAGTCGAAGCTCTTTAAATGCAACATTTTTTCAAATTGGATCCATTTCTAATTTATATACCTTTTCAAAAAAAAACATTGGAGATTCTCTGGTAAACTGTATCAAAAAGTGACATGTCTTAGCTACAAAAATGATAATTGCAGGCGTTGGCAGGGATAAGAATTATATCAACTATTTAAGAAGTTCATATCAATTATAATAGAGCAGTATAATTGGTATGCATATGAAATAATTCAGCCTAAATCCATGCCTGATGAGAAAAATGTAAATACAGCAGATACTGCATACTAATTTATGAAAGTTATTGAATGTTACGTAACTTCATTGTTTCTTTGTGATTCACACATCACACAGGGACGTATTCAAATGCATTTTGGATTATGCGTTTGCAGGTGTGTTACGTTTTGCAGTAAAATATTAGTATAATGAAAAGTACGCTAAAGAAACATATTTTAGAAAACATCTTCTCTTAAAGTTAGGGGGAAATCAATACCTTGCATACGACGCACAATTATGTTAAAACCTGGAATTATGGACAAAATTTATAGTAGATGTTCTCTTGTTCAGCATATTAAACGGATAAAATTTAGCGTATGTAACCATGCTTTAGAATTTGTTACTCTCATATCACGTTCACCAGAAATTACGACTATCTTTACAATGTAGATATTATGATTGGTTTCTTGCCTCCTTACATTTAATGAGTGGATGTGGCCCAAGAAACAGTCGTTGAGGAACATGGAAATGAAAGCGATGTCGAACTTCTCCTGAAGGACCTCTGAATACATATCTGAACTAAGAGCGTTGAGGCACAGGTCCACTGCCCCAGTCATCATTTTGCGAATTGAAGCCAGACGACCATCTTTGAAGTGGTTGGCCATGTATGGAGATATGTCGTTGCTCTCAAGCGCTATCTAAAAATGAAAGAAACTGATCAGTGAAACAAATCAAGTGACTATTTCTGTTGAATGGGATATCTAGATATAAGAGGCAGTGGTAAAACTGACAAATCCTGGATTGTAAAAACAATTGAATTCGACTCGTTATTCCTCGAAATCTTTTGACAGGAACCGACCATTCCCGAGTGTTTTCATGCATAATGACTTCTAGAGTAAATAAAAATTTGCCTAAAAACAAAAAAAAATTCAGAAAATTCACCGGACTAATGGTTTAAAAAGGTAATATAGTTCCGATTCCTGATTACCTAGTCCTCACACATTGAAATCTTGGTTCTAATTCTGGCACTTATTTTCCCAGCTTGGCTAAACTTTATAAGGTTTTTAATTCCGACTCTCGTGTACCTTTTTCCAGCTAATTTGTATTTCTCTAATTATATTTTACGAAACACTAGGCTTTTATTCTTCATGATTTCATGATTTTTCAGAATCGTCTCTTCACCATCCTAGCAGGGTGAAGCAAGTTGCGAGTGACTCAAAAAGTATTAATCTTTATTTCGACTAGCTCCATGAGGAGTTAAATTTCCCTAAAGATCTGAACAAAACTTGTAAACATTTTTTAATAAAAGTTCTCCGCACATTCTGATAGGAAATTTTAAATTATTCTAATAACAGTTTTAGAATTGTTGTGATAAATATTTTCGAAAAATTTTAAGAATTCATTTCAAAATAACTTTACAAAAAATTCCCTACCACTTTAATAAAAAGTTCTAGACAATTAAAACAGTTCCTTAACCTTCGTCTTCATAGCATTTCAGTAGATAAGTGGAGAAATGAGTGTTCATTTCACGCACAAGATACACTACAGATTGACAGACCTACTTTGCGAACGGGCAGTGTCGTTTCTTCTATCTCGTTGGGATTTAAAAAAAATAATTGCTGGGTGAATCTTTCAATCAGTTAAATAAAAATGGTAATTCAAAATTTTAATTCATACTCATTCGATTCATTAGTCGCATTTTAAAAAAAATTCGTGCAGACAAAGTATCAAGCTTGCTTTCAATTAAATGGAGGGGTAAGACGTATAAATGTTTTGGAGACTTGTTTGTCACTTTTCGTGACAACTTGTACAAATGTGTTCCCGTTCGTATACGCACATACAGTATTTTGAACTGCACGAACTTGTAAGAGGCCAAATTTGTTTCAAAACCTCGGCGTTGAACTGTCTCTCATGAATACGGATTTACTTAAAAAACAAGTCGATATATGGAGTTTGCTGATAATAAAGCCTCTACGATATCCCGCAGCCCTAGCGTTGTCATAACTATCGTACAAAACAACGGCGCATGCTCTTTGCAATAGGAGGGAATACCGACGGAAGGGATACAAACGGCACTTTGTACGTAAGGGCAAATATGTACAATATCAGTTTCATTGAATGTTTGTGATCTTTTGCTCAGGGACATAATGATTATTAAAACAATTATCAAAAATTTTCCTATCAGATGTGTACCGATCAAGTTTTAGAAATAATTTGTCATATTTTTGAATTTTTAACGCCCATCTTGGGACATGATATTTTCTAAGCATTTGACCTAGAAGAATTTCAATGAGTTCAAATTAGAACTCGAAACACAAAAAACGGTGGCTCCATAGGGGAGAAAATTTTGTCCGTTAAATGAAAGGGAACTAAGGGATCACAATTTAGTGCAACACAAGGACTTTATCACGATTAAAATTGGGTATGTATCATTTGTGTAGCCAATTCACGGTGAACGAGAATATTAAAGAACAATCTTACAAACATTCACTTAGAACGTTTCGAGCCTAGGCTCATTCTAAGCGAAATTTGTAACATCATACTTTCATTTAACCTACAAGATGGGCCATAAAAAGATTCCTTACTTTCAAATACTTATAGCTCCGTAACTAATAACCCTAGAAACTTTTATATGGTTTCATTTTTACCGAAATTCAATGTTCTTTCATCAGGTTGAACTATTTTACATTTATGACAATAGTTCACGAACATATTCATGATAAGTGAGAGTTGTTTTTTTTCACCATTGCCCAAGGGCATTTCTAAATGCACTAGAGAGAGCAATTACAATGTTTTACTATGGCAATACCATTGTAGCATGACTACGTCATTCCTAGTTCTGAACGTTCTTATTTCAACTTCACTTGGGGAGCGCAGAAATTGAATTTTTCACCATCAACTTTTAACAGGGCAATTGAGAAGAGTAGAGCTCATATTAATAGTCACAACTTTTGACGATATCAAGAATGTCACTAGAATCGTTCAACTATTTCAAAATCATTTTCACGGGTGAAGCACAAGCAAACCTACAGTGAAAAAAGCTGTTGCAAACTTCTCGATACTTGGACAAATACTCAATAGAAATAAAGCAAATTCTGGAAGACGTTTCACAAGAAGAACTCCAGAAAACATCGGAATAATGCGTGATAGATTTAAAAAGAATGAACATTTTAAACTTGACTGCATTTAACAAATTAATCTTGGTCAACTGATCGTAGAATTATCAAGAAAGATTTAGATCATTTGGTTCAGAAATAAAACATTCACCAGGAATTGCTGGAAAAATGATCTCGAAA
>VOMN01097949.1:0-10374 GCA_014899125.1 Orchestia grillus | reverse complement strand
TATTTAGAACCGGGTTGTGATACATCCTCCCTCTTTTTTATGTCACCCTGTACATCGCTGCACCCGCAGGTTGAAATGTCCCTCTCAAAACAAAGGCTTTCAAATAATGCCCGATTACCGTGAGAGAATGGTCAGATCTACTCCAGATCTTTAGCTGATCAGAACTTCAACTAACATAGAAGTATAACAGTGCACAAACGCTATTACCAGTGCAATTCCAAGAAAATTTAATCAGTTGAAGCGAAACCTTAATTGAAAATTCACAATAATTTAAAAGAATAAAATTCGGTATCTCTGAAAAAACAGAAAACATATCTTTTAATTCCACAGCATGAATAACACAGATGAAATTAATAGAGCCTGGTTTGCCGGTTCAATTTGTACGTTCGTATTCTTGATTCCTTGACGCAGAGTTCTCAATAAGTCAGAGCCTCGACTAGCAGTCTAGTAGTCTCAGACTACCTGGCGAGCCTTTTAAATTGACTCATTCAGAGGTCGAAGACTCCTAATCGCTACGGTCTGCTACTCTCAGACGATAGAGAACCTGAGGACTGGGCGGCGTCGGTGAAGCAGTCTCTCACGGGTGACCTTTTTAGCAACTTTAGCAGGTGGAGCTGACAATCGCAGTCGATTACACCAGCTGATCCTAGATGGCTGATCTAACTGGATAGGCAGATCTAACCTGGATAGTTGATCTTACAGGATAGGCTGATCTTACCTGGATTGCTGATCTTACATGATAGGCTGATCTTACCTAGATAGCTGATCCTGGATCGCGGATCAATTTTTCTGGATAGCTGATCAATAGTGATTTCATCACCACAATCGTGCATTAAGAATGAAGTTTATATTCTTGCAAAAGAATAATCAGTAGCACAAAAACAAGCGATACGTAGCAGGTTGATTCTATTACAGTGCGTGAATTTACGACTATAGTAACGAAGCTTCATGTTGAAATCTTAACGTAATTGATAACTTCATTGAGGCGAGAGAAATAAAAGAAGCAGTTCCTAAGCATAGATCTGCAAAGTAGTTACAAAGCTTTTTTTTGTTGAAGTCCTAGTGCCGCAGAGCAGGTGGAAGGCTCGATGGTAATCCGACGAGTATTGACATGGCAACCCGCCAGAGGGTAACTAACGAAAATAGACTGCTACAGCCGCATTCTAGTAAGCCTCAGAGCTACCTAAAATAGACTGCNTAAGCCTCAGGGCTACCTAAAATAGACTGCTGCAGCCGCATTCTAGTAAGCCTCAGAGCTACCTAAATAAGCACCCAGTGAGGATGGTAGGAATCTCATCGTCTGTATTTCCGGCGGACGGGAAGATGGCGCGAGCAAGAGAATGGGAGTCTTGGTGATATCCGTGTGGCACTTGTACGATTTTTGTTTTACTTTCTTTGGAGATGAAGATCAGGTACGAACAGAAAATGTGCAATGAAATGAATCATTATGTGGATAATAATACGTAACTCTACAATTAAACTTTAAGCCGAATGAGATTTAGTGTTTTTAGCTTGAGAAAGCGAAGGGTGGGTAGGAGGTGAAAAATAGAGCTGAAAGTGTGGCACCGTTAACTTAAGAAAGGCTTTGAGTTGCATACTTGTGTTGGTGAGAGCACGGTTTGAGTTGAATATTTGAGTTGGAGCGAGCACGGTTAGAGTTGAATACTTGAGTTGGAGCGAGCACGGCTTGAGTTGAATACTTGAGTTGGAGAGAGCACGGCTTGAGTTGAATACTTGAGTTGGAGAGAGCATGGTTTGATGGAATTGAAATAAAGCCTAAATGGCAAATACAGGCTTTAGGAGTTCGTCATAAAAAATAAATACTGTACATAAAGTGAATACAAAAATACGATTAAAATGCAAAGAGTTAGGGTCAATTAGAAAAATCTTTAAATCTATGAAAGATGATAAATACACGTGGCTATTCATTGACACGAAAACAAACTTACTTTATCAAGCCTCATTTAAATTATATAAAAAATGTCACAAGAACAGTTTGGAAGTTTCCTTGTGTAATTTTCAGATTTTCAATCCATCTCATTGATTCACACCAAAAATCAGCATTGTCGCCACTTCATTTGTACTACGGAGTTCTGGATGATCATAAGTTCAAACAATAAAAAAAAACACTAAGCAATGAAATTAACAAAACATAATGCTTATAAATTTGCACCTTCGCGTAGAAATCAACCAGTCTTTGTCTTGCTGCTGTAGGCTACAACAGACCCTCACACTGCAACGTAGCGTACAGCAATGGGTCATTCCCAAGTCATTCCCAAGTCATTCCCAATCATTCCACCAATGATCCATGGGTCATTCCCAATCATTCCACCAATGGGTCATTCCCAATCATTCCACCAATGGGTCATTCCCAAGAAATGCATTTAGTATCGAAAAAATAACAGCCCTTAAAGACGTGCCTTATGGGTAGGAAGACGATGAAAATGCACCAAAAAATACTGAGTCAAAACGATAAGCCGTTCACCAGTTTTGGTCGGTTTATTAATTCGTGTCGGCACTACGCATCGTGACGTGAAAACAAGACAGTCTCCATCGCGTGTACCTCGTGGTCTCCATCGCGTGTACCTCGTGGTCTTCATCGCGTGTACCTCGTGGTCTCCATCGCGTGTACCTAAAAATACTCGTGGTCTCCATCGCGTGGACCTCGTGGTCTCCATCGCGTGTATTTCCTCGTGATTGATGACAATCTCGATTGATTGTTGGCGATTGCAAGTCAAGCACAAACTGCAACGACTCGTATTCCTCGGCATTTAGTTTTTCCTAGCAGCCTTAGGGTGATGAAGATCACTTGAATATTTATTCTTGGGCTAATTGACATAGCTGGGAGCGTATTGGTGAGGAATATCCTCGATATTTTCCTGAGGTTGCTACAGCCTCTTGCTCACTGATGTTGGAAATCCTCAATTATTTTCCAAGCTGCTATATTTAATGATGTTAATCCTCCGATGTTATTCTTATAAGTCAGCAAACCATTATTGAAAAAAGTCCTCGATAATTTTCAGTGACTGCTAGAGCCTGAAAGGCGCTGGGAACGGCGATTCTTTATTTTCTTCAAAAATTGTTGCATTTATTTAGATCGTTAATCAGAATTGAAACGATTGCGTTGCTGCTTTCGCCTCAATGGCGATCGTGAACTACAGAAATATTATTGTTCACGTGATGCCTGAAATTTGTTACCGATGAATACCCTCACGTTTGAGTTACATAGATGTTACGAGTTAGTCTTAACAAACGGAAGCCTTGAACTCCTATTCCTGATACATGTATAACTTACTCTTCAGATGTCGTCTCTAGGGATGACACACGGTCATTTCAAAATAGATTTAAATAAACTTCTTTTCAAATACTTTTAAGAGTCCTCTGGTAATGCCTGGCTAAGCACTACGAAGACAGTTTCATTCTTTTAGTATTTTTTTAGATATATCTACGGTCTTTTATTGAACTTTACGTCTTTCGCGACCAATTTCAAATATTTTTTCATAATTCTAAAGATTGTCCTACTTTTTGTTTCCTTTACGATTATGTACAGAATTACAACACATGGAAACTTACTATTTACATGGATTTTGGAAAAAGTGAAAAATTACTCGTTTTGGTTAAATATTTGGTATATTAACTGGGAATAATTTACGTAGTACCCTCAAAGATTATATCTATTTCCACTATTTAAAATCTTAACAGAAGTTATGTACAGAAAAGTCTGCTATAGTAAAATATCGGTAAATCACAGACAGAGAGAATATTTCTAACACTTTCTCATAAAACAACATTTCCAGTCAAGGAAAAACGGTCGACAACGACGTCCCTATTCGCCAATCGCTCCAGGATGTTTAAAAGATCTCCTTTAGAGTATTACAGGCTTTAGTTTCACAATCGAATATTTGCTCAAACTATTCTTCAGAGTGTTGATCAGTGAGCAATCTAATGTTAAACTTAAGCCTTAATGCTCTATGTTAGTATTTTAAATATCAACCAATTTCCAACAGTTAATAGCTCATAAGTTTGGGGGGTAAAATTAAGAGCCGTGTGAGAGGTGCTGTAAACATAGCTCACGAAGAGCAAATAGGTATCTTACTAACATCAAACATGACGCAGAACGATACGCTTTACTGTTAGATTTGTGACATCTATACACAATTTTAATTTACACCTGAGTAGCGGGAGGTAGCGTGTCATGATTGCCTTTGATAGTTTTTTGGGGTGCGCGAGAGCTCGCTTCGTTTCCGGAAGGCGTATTCAAGACGTTGCTAAACCCTTCTTCGGGGGAGTAAAGTATTCTAGTGCTTGGAGATAAAGGCATGCTATCCCACGGTGAAGTGTTGTTATCTTTGACTAGTTCACTACTAGTGCAATCACTATCTCTCCATCCTTCTGGTGGTAACGGACCCGGGGAACCAAAAAATACAGGATCTGTTGTGATGTCAGTGTTACTACTCAGGGCAGTATAATTCTCTGGCAAACTATTATCAAAGATTCTACCGTCAGCTTCATTAAAACAGCAATTGGTATTGCTTCCTCCCCCGGCACAGGGGCCCAAAAGATTGTCAAAACTGCAGCCATCTCCACTCATTCGACCGGAGGACTCAGAAGTATCGCATGTTTTCTGATCAGAGCAACATTCGCAACCAGTGAGAGATGTTGATGCTGTAGTGGGGGTCGTTCCATCACTATGGTACTTCTCAACTATGACACCGTAGCTAGGCGTGAATCGCCCGCTTCCGTTCTGGTAAGGAGACGGACTAACGTGCATGGGATATTCTTCAGAGTTACATTTCGAATCATGAAGTAAATGACCACGCGGCATTCCCCCACTTTTAGCAGTTCTTCGTAAAGTAGCGTACGCTGGTGCAGATTGATTAGCTTTCCCATTATTGGCGTCGACTGATCGGTTTATTTCCAACCAAGCATCATCTTTTGGCATGGAGTATCCATCAGACCGACAAGGGCCGGGTTCGAAACAACGGTTCTGCAGCGTCACGTTAGACCGCCGTACGTCGCTCGACGGCAGATCGATCAGAGGATACGGATTAGTGTTAGCTATTATTCTACACGATGATATGTTCGAATAAGGATTCATTGCTTCTTGTGACGGATCATAATCATTTCCATTGTTGATACTTTGGTCAAACGGAACGTTGAAATTTTCTTCGTATTCTTCGACGATGTCATTCAACTTACGCGTGGTGATAACACCGTTCGGGTCCACTTCTTCTACACCCATTATGCTCACTTTCTTCTTAGGTTTTATTCTCTCCTCCACCGAGCTATCAGAAATGATGTCTGGGTTCGGGTGAGCAGCATTTGGAGGAGTACTGCGATACGGAGAAGCTTCAATGACCGAAATGGGGGCGCCTGTCGTAGAAATGCCATTGGTCTTTGGGGTCGGGGTCCCCATCTGAATGTACTTTGGCATCGAGCTTATAGGGGCAGGAGACTGAGTCTTTTCTTTCTCAGTTTTCGAGGTGGCTGAAGCGTTGATATTGTTTTGCAAAGGGTTGCGCGATTTTCTTCGGCAACATTTGCTCAACAAAATGCAGCAAAGAACAAGCACTAATAACACCAATCCTACTAAAGCTAGCCCTATATACTTAAAGTTGTCCTCTATGAAGTCCTTCTTTACTGGTACTGTTGGAGGAATGCTCACACGCAAGGTGAAATTTGATATCATTTTCCCAGCGGTATTTTCAGCGGCGCACTGGAATATCCCTCCATGAGCCACCGTTACCATCTCTATCCTGAGATAACTGACAGTTTCTTCTTTAATCTCTCGGTCTTCGTAAATGTAAAAGGAAGTTGTGTCATCATATATGAAAGAACTGTTCTGCAATGGATAACCGTTAAATCTCCAGTCAATGTCAGCCGATGGCTCCGCAACAACGTGACAGGCAAACGAAACATTTTTGCCCTCTAAGACATCCAGAAACAGCGAAGTCGGTCGAATTTCAGGTGGGCACGCAAAGTCCTCAGGAAGTACAAGCTTTATGACTTGAGACTCCAATCTCTCAGGACTGGAACACTTCGGTTCGATAGAAGAAGGAACATTGTACTTCACTAACCAAGATCTTAAATGCTGAAGCTTACAGTCACAGTGCCAGGGATTATTGTGAAGGTCTACCCCATGCAGCATCTTAGGTAGGAGCATAGTCTCCGGCACAGAAGTTAACTGGTTATCGTCCAACTTTAACCATTCAAGCTTATCCAAACCCTGGAAAGCTCTTGATTCGAGCACCTTCAGAGCACATCCGGTCATTTCTAGGGACGTTAGGAAGTGGAGTTTGCTAAAGGCTCCGTCTCTGATTTGGGTTATTGGGTTATGGGACAGAAGAAGCCTCATGAGGGCGGCCGTGTGTTCCAAAGCGGCCGCTGGAACCATGTTAAGCTCGTTATGACTCAGGTCCAGTTCTACCAAGTTGCTCAGCCCTCGAAAAGCTGCGTCGTCCAGTTGAACGAGCTTGCACCGCGAGACGTAAATTCGTTGAAGGTTTATGAGCCCCAAAATCTGAAAAGAAAAAAAAAGACGTTGTCGTAAGGTACGTGATTAGGGGTCTACTACATTGCACTTCATGTACGAGTTCTTGAGCAATGAAAGTTAATCTAAATTAAATTTAGCTTCTAGAAATAATAAGCAGTAATATGCGGCTACTGCAGGTTTCTTGGAAAAAACTTCGTGCTTCTATTATGTTCTTAGTTCTCCCCTCCTATCTCGGTTATTAAGATTTATATACATCCGAAAATGGAGCGTAAAAATGCATATTAATTTCCGAAATGCAACGCAGTCCAACAGAGCAGGAAAAGGGAGAAAAAAAAAACTGGCCCGCGATAGTTGTGTCGTTATTGAAAAACTTCTCGCCTACAAAACCGCACGAGACTGACTTTACGATCAAAATTATGAGAGTTTGGTGTCTTCATTGCTGCAGTCAGCGAGCTGCAAAAGACGAGGAAGTTCTTTGGAAGTACACCGGCAGGACTGCAATAACAGTTACGATGCTATACCGAGAGGGTGTTCCCAAGGGGTGTAACTTTAAAATCAAGTTCGTCCTTGGATGAAATGTCCCAAAGTGCAATGAAATAAAAAACTATCGTAAGAGCTCTGCATGGTTGCTTCGTCGTGAGTGTTACTAGTTGAGAGTAAAATGTTCGACGTGGAAATGACATCTGTACCACAGGGACACGTGATGTTTTGAAGTTCCGGGACGTCAAGTTTACTTGTCTAGAAACTAATCATGCTGAGCTATGACGTCAAGTCCTCATAAATTCTTAATGACCATCAGCCAAATCATTTTATTCTGTTTTCAAATGATTTGTGTGGAGAGCTGATTTCTTCGTTAACATGGCAAAAACAATCAGCAATATCCATATTATTTTTCCTGCGTCTCTGAGTTTTACCAATTGAGTTATGATCTGCAAGGGCAATGCTCAGCTCATTATGATTCATCTAAAGGAATTATTGCAATCATAAACCTTTTATCCGTGACCTAGAACAGTAATTAGAGAAAAGAATTGAAACACGATGAGCTATGTCTTTTATTGCACGAAATAGTAGAGGAAAACTGCCAGGGATTCGATTAAATTATAATTTGACGTAATTTGGCTTCAGGAAAGGTCATTCGAAACGCGTTATCTCGACGATAAAAGTGAGCAAAGACACAATTGAAAGCATTCTGAAGAAATAAAGGAATTTACATTTCAACACAGTAATGATATTTCTTCCGCGAAGCGTGAGCTATAGGAGTGGTGAAGGATTTTGATTTTTTCGAGGACGCGCGTCGTGACAGATTTAATTGTAACAAACCGGGAATTCCTTCGACAGAGTAAATTTAATTATCAAAGCATTATCAAGCAGTACTTGTACTGCAAGCTTTTGATGCGGAGCTGTAAATGGAGAGAATTTTGAAATGAATCTCACAATATCTCAAATTTTACCTTATAAAATCGAATCAATCTTATGAATTTGGTCCAGAAGGTATGAAGAGTACGCGGTTTTTGTGTCTACATTTAATAGACTGTTTACTTGACGAAATACACACATCATTGCATGTATCTTTATTAAATTACTCAGAATTTAGACAGCGTCGCAAAAACGTTTAGCTATGGGTGCGCAATAACTTTGTAAGTTCTAAAGATGATGCAATGTTAACCGAATAAGTACACAAACCTCTACGGATTATAAGACGAACATTTAACTATCTTTTTCTACGGATCGTATCTTGCTGACCACTCGAGTGTTCTATCCGATAAGCCTAAATTGTCAGATAACTTTTGGTATTTTTTACTAATCTTTAAATGAGAGTATTCCCGTGTGTAGTACTTGAAAAGCAGTGTCAGCATTCTGAAACTATTTCATACTATTAAATAAAGCACTCAGTGTAAACCTTAGTCAAATTTAACTAACTAAATTCATGGATGTTTAGGAGTTTGAAGTAATGATTTTGAATTTGATTAAGGATAAAAATCGCGTGAATTTCCAAAACTGCTATCTGTTATAATCTAATTTGCGTAACATTTTTCAGGAATAATGGTGCACATGGAAATTGCTCAATTTTCGATATATTGGTATTTGAGGGTATCTAGATGCCTTGTAAAGAACCCATATACCTTTTTGTAATGGTAATTGGAAATTGCACCAACCACACCGAGGAGATGAACTTTACGTATTTCACTAATAATGTCAAACAGAGTAATTTGCATCCAGTATCATCTGTGTTAAACTAGACTTCAATAAGTGAGAAGTCAGGCTTTAATAAGTGAGGAGACAGAAGTATCTCATCTATAAGTGAGGTATTTTATCTGCGTCAGAGGGCGTAATTGGCAACCATTGTCATCAGAGTTTGACAAGAGCCCCAGCGCAAAGCTGCAAAAAGAAATTTAGATACATCGATGCAATGAATAATTATTCCTTTACATCTTGATGCGAATAGTATTCATGCTTGTGCAGTGATTGTTAAACGTTAAATTCAAATATTGCATTTCGATCAACAATTTTATAACCTTATGGGCATGTCCTACGCATCAAATGAGCGTAGAAAAGTTAAATGAGACCAAGTTGCAATAAAGTATCAAAAAATGTTTGAGCAATAGGAGCCACAAGAACAACTTTTACATACAAATATGAGACATACCCATTCCCACACTCAGATAAATATACTTCCATAGATATACCATAGATATTCAAAGAAAAAGATCAAACTGTTCACACACTCATATAATACAAAGCTTAAATGAATTAGTTCACAGCATTTTTGTTGTTAGGTCGTTGTGAATGTTTCAAGAGTGTAAAGACTGATTTTAAGGGCGTAAGAACTTGCATTAAAATTATAAAGATTTCGGTATTATTATTTCGTATTATAATTTGTTTGATTTTCGGGAATTGTTTTTTTTTTCACAGTCGGACTTGTTTGCAAAGTGAAAAATCGGTTTCGATAAGCTTGCATCGGTGTCTTTTCTTGTATGAAGTACGTAGGTTCGTAAGATTACTAATGATGAAAATATTATTACTAATTTGTAATGAACAAAATACGAAAACAGAGTATTCTTCAAAAAATCAATTCTTATTATACACTCCCAAGAAAAAAATGAGGGTGGTCAGTACATACAATTTGAGAAGTTTATTGGAATAAATATCTACAAATTAAAGGAATTATTACTTCAATTTCTTAAAAAAGTTAAAAGAGTAGTATGAAAAATTTCGTGCAGAATGCCTTTTCTTCATTCCAGAGCACGTTATGTCAACGGTGAGATGTTTCCATTCTAAGAATCGATTGGTGTGAGAGATAGGCCGAGGTGTAACTGTAGATTGAATAAGGTATAGCGTTTGTGATTAACAAACCCTACACCTTATTCAATCTCATTCGTGACTGCAAAAACTAAATTTTTGAAACGGATATTCGCACATTTTAAGGTAGAGACGCTCACCAATGTACTGTGGTAAGAAGTTTTATTGATATTCTGGTCAAAGCAATTACTGAAATATGGCATTTATGGTGCTAAGGCATTTATTGTGGTAGGGTGTTCCATTAATATTTTACTCAAGACAATTACGAGCTTCTTAGTTCATTTCCATATCAAATAGCAGCCAGCTTAACATTATTCTACGCATGTGTACTGTAAATATCGAATACTGTTGACCTTCGTCAGTAACGTACATATTATAAACGTATTTGAAAAATTAAACGGTCCTGAGTAGTATAAGTAACATGAAAAATAGCTTTAGCTCGCTCAAATTATCATTCCCAGGACAATTTACAGGTTAAGATACTTTGATTTATTCAGAGCAGCAATTTCTTCCTTACGGTATACACAAATCTAGGAGATTGCAGAAATTGGTTTATTGGTAGGGAATCTAACCCTGAGTAT
>VOMN01097939.1:0-21575 GCA_014899125.1 Orchestia grillus | reverse complement strand
AAGAAATAGGTTTCCAAAACCTACAGTAAGTTTAAAATCTTATACAAAATGCATTTCTGATAGAAATTCAACACTTCCCCTTAATTCATCCCTAACACGGCTAACGTGCCTTACTGCCCACATCTTCAATATTAAATCGAAGGATCAATATATAAACACTCGACAGATGCCCACCAGTAGATCTCAGTATCAGTATCAATAAGGATTCATTTCTCTTTTCTTCTTTCGCTGAAAATGTTGGAATAAATTTTAATTGAAAAGTTTTAATAAAACAACTCCTGGACTTGTTTGATGCTCCAAGTTGAATCCAAGTTTGAACCACAAATACTCGTTGCTCCTTAGTTACCTGCATAATAAAGGGTGATTTTGTAGCAGATTTATTGGGATGAAGGAGTCTATAAAATACACATAAACATACCTTTTTATCCATGCAACTGGTAGCCTAAATACCTGTTCGAATAACAGGTTCGAATAGTCGAATAAAATGTTTGTTACAGAATTGAGTTAGCTATAATATTTCCGCAGTCATTTCAATGCGAACTCCGATGTACTTTTTTGTGGGACACCCTGTACACAACGAACATCTAATTTTATACACTAGCCATGATAGCTTCTCAACATGTTAGCGATAGCCCTAAGTTCATTCAACATAAAAAAGTGTTTTGGCTGAAACTTTTTTGGTCAAAAGAACGAATATTAGGACGTTTTGAGTTCAAAGGTGCTTGTTTCAAGTTCCGTTAAGAGTTATAAACGGAATGTAAGAAGACCCGCTCAATACAAAGGAAGTGACCCTAACTATTCATAATAAAGATGAATTAATCCAAAATTGCCCATAATACAAATAGAGTGTTATAAATTGCTCATAATAATGCAAATGATGTGATCCTAAATTGCTTATGGAGACTATGATGCGTGAGAGCAACTTGTGAAATGACATCTGCGTAGGGACATTTGTATGTTATTCTTTTGCTCTTAAGAATTGGTATTTAACACTTTAAACATTTTGTGGAACTACTTATGAGAGTGTTATTCTCAAGAACCTTTATTAATTCCAACACGTTTTACCGGTGGGTTTTCAATGCTTACAACGACTGGCGTGGTGAGGGATGTGAGGAATGTGTGGTCAAACTTCCTTTTCCAAGGGAAGCAATCCCTGGTTACGTGAAATTCCGTGCCTGAGCTGGGATTCGAACCCTAACGTCCTAGCTGCGAGGCTATCATTCTAACCAGATCGCCATGGAGTCCATAAATAAGACCATCAAGAATACCATGCTGTTATTTTAGTAAATGGTGAAGCGGCTCGTGGTGACCAAACCGAATTGCCTGAATGACATGGGAGTTAGTGGGTGATTCATTTCATGCATCAGCGCTGGGTGGTGAGTGCGTACGGATAATTCCTCGTTTAGAGGCAACTTTCTTGCAGTGGCTCTCAAATAAAGCATACCTTATTTGAGAGCCTACAATCTAGCAGTTGAGTTTATATACACACTCTAAAGTTTAAAATACAATTACAGTAAATGATAGCAATAAATAAATAAATGGTATTTAATCACTGTAGTGACTCAGTTGATATTTTCGCCATATATTAAAGCAAAATTCATAGTAGTTCTGAATTATTGCACGTAGAGTTAACTAAACTGAGCATGGAGCTTGTGGGTCGGCACTCACTAATTTGCCAGGGTTGCGCAGTTGCGTTTTTGCCTGAGCATTGACCATACGGAGACCGCCAGTAGAGGTTTTAGACATTTGGGAAAACTGTGGTCCCATAATGAATAGTGGAAATGAAAAACTGCTCGTCAAAATTCTTTGACTCCAAGAAATGAAATGTGAAATACTGAAGTACTTGTATGGCTATACAAAAGGGTCCAAAATAATGTACTCACTTATTGTAATTCAATAATTCGGAAATAAAAAACTTCAGCTCACTAAACTCTTGCGGATGTCTAGTGTACCTGTTAAATTTGCCGCGGGTAGGTACCACTTATCGCCAGTTTGCAAGCAGGTGTGGATCTTTTGTTTTAAAATCAAAGAATTAAAACTAGTGAGAAAGTTGATTGGACTCCTCTTTATACGCATGACAGCGAAACACAAAGGATTTTGAGACTTTTTTAAGACACTATGTTCCGCGTACCTTTTAGATCGTAGTTACCTCTCTTATTTTGTCACGCTTAAGATTATGGTTCAAAAAGAACAATCAACCACGTTCAGTCTATGCATATAAGATGGAACCTCACCTAAATCCTGAGTTTTTTGAGGTGAGAACTATCCAATCGTAACTCTTATCACCATATAATAACAAAAATGCAAATAGCGTTATGTTCTCTGTTGAACCCACTATATTGTAATAGCCCAGTGCTGCTTGCTTTGTTGGCCTGTCCGTCTCCCTATCACGCTCTTAAACTTAGATAAGAGAAAATTCCCGGGTCCGTATTTGGAATTAGAGAGTCTGTCAGAAAAGGCGGTCCGTATCAGTGACACAGGAAACATTATTTCATGTCAGATTTACCGAAGTAAGACCGCATTTTAAGAAATTAACATCACTTGTCACGCCGTTTTTGGCGGCCGTGTTTACTAGTCGCTTGTTAAGTAAACAGCGATTAGTTAACGTGTCAAAGCGCCCCAATGACTAGTTAAATCAAATTAGTCGTTGAGGCGCCTTGCAACACTAGCAAACGAGAAGCATGGCGTGGGAAATTAAACATGCCTTTGACGTAGAAAAGCAATCAGAGAAATATTTTCTTCAAGGTAATATAGAGACACTGAAAGAAATTCAGAGGTTTTTTGGTAAATAAAGATTCATTTTCAAATCCTTTGGTACTGACAGCATCCATTTTAGATCCAACGTAGACGAACAAGTCATTTTTGTATGCATGATCAAAATCCTCAAAAACCAAATTTGTGAAACCTAAATCCTTCATTTATAAATTCACAGTAGAGATATTTGTCGGCATGTAATTTTACCTTGTGTGAAGAATCGTAGTCAAAGTGTGAACTCGTAAATGGCTCGAGGTGGGCAGACAACGTCAACATCCCGGAAATTCAGCGGAAGCTGCCAGCAGGCGCTGAGGTCCGCAGCAAGGGGAGTCCCCTGGAAAGACGACAGGGCGAGGAGCGCCTCGTGCCATATTATACGATACCAGCCAACTGAGCCGTCAGGATGATCGGTCAACTTTGGTGTACTTCAGCCCTACCAAATAATTGGCTAGGTGAATTGTGCAAGTCCTTCCCTCGTGAAGGGCTACTTCAGCTTCTGAGGCGAGCGGGTCTCTCAGCTGGGCAAGACGGTGGTGATGGNAGGCCGACACCTGAAGGCTAATGTTACCGAGTTCCTAAAGAGCGATCACCAACGGGGCTCGATAAACGCAGTCTCTGACTTTGGGGAAAAAGGCACGTCGGATACGAATCAGCCACACCACCACACTTCACACAGTCAGATGGTCAATGTAGCACAGCACCCACCAACTAGACCTGTGCTTGCTCACAGAAGCTGTCAGCAACCGGACCGGATGGAGTTCACTGCAGTCGCAAATGTTCCAGACAGAAGTATAAAAAGGCGGAGACTTGATCCTGCGACATAAGAACCATGCCACAAACCACGATATTATGACAGTGGTGTACTGCTGTGCTTAAGTATTAAGAATCAAAGTTTACTATCTCCACCAAATCCCTGGGGAGATTGTACGCCTAGTGTGCAATTTTTCGCTTTCAAGATTTTTAGCAAAACGAAGAGAAAAACAAAAGAGGCAAGCACATGGGTGGTCAAGACAGGTGGAAGAACTTAAGAATGGTTGATAGGGAGAAAATTAGCCCATAAGAAACTTATTTGAAATACTTCCATATAACTCTAAAGTCATGGTCAACCTTTCAAATAATATCTTAGAAATTATAGGAGCGTATCAAATTGTTTAAAATTGGTCAGCGATGCCCAAATAATCCTTTTGACTTTAAAACTCAATAGACTTAATAGTTCAAAAGGATTAGAAGCTAGAGCTCAAACTCAACATGTTCCAGTGAAGGCAGGGGTCAAGAACGACCCTAATTGAAAGCCAAGAGTGCAGCCTTTATTTATTGGGCCATAACTAAATTTAACTTCAAACACTTTCTTATTTTTAAAGTAAAAGCCCCTACCCGTATGCTCCCAAACCAAAACAAAAGGGAAAAGCAGCATGAAGCCGCAACCAAGGGACAGAGTAGAGAACAGAATGAGCAGGGAAGAACTCATCGGCATTGGCGGCAGCAGGGACGTCCGTCTAGCGCTAGGCCAGGCTGCAGGGGCCTACAAGGTGCGTCTCAGTGATATCCCCTCCCGTCTGCCCCGGCGTGACGAGTACGAACGGCTTCTCAAGTCTTCAACCAAGTGCTGCGTGACACCGCTCTAGAGATAACGCATGAGTATCAATATAACCTGCAAAATCGAGTCACACGGCGTCGCGTTTATACCAATACTAGCACACGAAAGCTCTCCTCAATTCTCCCGCCACCGTCGGAATAATACAGAAGGAATCCCAGGGAAAAGATGTGAGTGGAGCATAGGGAATTTCCCCACACTGTTGATGTGGATATGAAGTTTAAACACGAATTATCCCCGCCAAATTTACATTCTGTACGCTCTTCAGAAGTGTGTTGGATGGCACGATGCACTCCTTCACTTCTTAGCTTTACGCGGTGTTGTCTAATAGCATGAAGTTAAACTAATTTTATCTTATTAATTATAACAAAATATGATATGAAATATGTAATGATATGTACAGCACCTAAAAATATTCCCTCATTTTTTATGAAATGTCATTCTCGTGGATATAAAAAATAGGATTTCTGAAGTGAAAAAATGTTCGTTCCTATCTGCAAATAAAAGTGAATATAATCGTCGCGTGGTCCAATCAAATGATAAAAAAGTGTCAGAGAAGCGAAGAATGCAATCATAAACCGAAAATCTTCACAAGGCATTTTTTCGTCATTTTACAATATACACTTTATAATTAACTCTTGTTATCTAAAAATAACTACTAAGTTATTTTTCTTCAAAATGCAGTATTGACGGAAAATAAATATCCGTTTTTGACAACTGTTGAAAATTTCTATTCATTCAGCTCTTCCTCTGAACAAATTGGTAATCAGATCCCTAAGCTGTTATATTATTGCACTTTAATTAAATCATTAAAGCGTATCAAACTGATTAAAAGTAAATAGGAATACTTCAGGAGTTGATATGTCCAAATATTGTGTGTGCGAGACCCCACAATTTGAGTCTTCTGCGTGATTTTTAGTCTCATACCACGACTATCAAACGCCACAAATTAGAATCGATAATTTTAATTTGAAATTCTGTCAGGGCTTTTATGTTCTCGAAGAATAATTTATCATTTTCTTGGTTAAACTGGTTAAGAAAACACCCTTGAGTGATATTCTTAGCTCTCTATTGCTAGTTTCTCGAATATCCCCATAATTCTCTCAATTGGT
Organism: Orchestia grillus; assembly: GCA_014899125.1. Classification (NCBI taxonomy): domain Eukaryota; kingdom Metazoa; phylum Arthropoda; class Malacostraca; order Amphipoda; family Talitridae; genus Orchestia; species Orchestia grillus. The sequence continues at coordinate 16,115 of VOMN01097939.1, read as the reverse complement.
TTGATTTTGATTCGCAGACATTGTGCACTTCAGTAGCTTTTTATTTCAATTCCAGGCTCCACTACGAAGTTCATTCTGAAGGATTCATCCCCTGAGGCTAGAGCCTCCCCATCAGCAGTAAACAGCGTTATTTTATGGTCGGCGCAGTGCACATAAAGGCACGAGTGGACTGGACGAGTGCCATTTCTGACACGTTTTTTGTTTCTTTAGAACAAATACCAAGGGAAGCCCGGCATCACCGGACAAACCGGGGAGAAACGGTTCGGTAGCGCTGGACGTATTCATTGGCAGTATCGTACTGTTTTTTGGATGATGCTGGACCTATTTATTGGTAGGATCGTACTATATTTTGGATGATGCTGGACATATTTATTGGTAGGATCGTACTGTCTTTTGGATGATGCTGGATCTATTTATTGGTAGGATTGTACTGTCTTTTGGATGATACTGGACCTATTTATTGGTAGGATCGTACTGTTTTTTAAAAAACCTGGAGCTCGTGCCTGCTCACAAGAGTGTTTATAATCAAATACAAAGTATTGTAGTAGTAGTAGTTTGGTACTACTATTTGGTACCCACACAGAATGCAATGCATACCTACGCATTCATAAGTTATACAAGTTCGTGAAATCCTTCACGGGAATTTAATTATTTGGAATCGCACTCAAAAATTGGCAACATTGAACATATTCAAATATTCTTATTGTAATGAAGTCCCTTAAAAGAGGTCTGTTGGTGTGATCGTCATCTAAGTTTGACGTCGTACCTGTACTTGCACAGTTGAACTTCGCATTCATTAGCCCTATTCTGCACACATTTTTTATTCAAATTAAAATATATATTTTTGCATGAACGCTTGTCCTAAGGTGTGCTGTGATGACACTGTGCCCTTTCCCCAATAAAATTGTGCCGAAACGTTCATTTTTAATTATTGTCAGTTCAAGTTCCACTTGAAGTTATTTTGAAAATCCTTTTAAATCTTTACTGAGACATGGAGATTTAATGGATTGTTTTCCTGAAGACAAAGCTGATTCATATAGCATTAGGTGACTTACTGGAAAGAGAGATTACCAGTCAATGAAAATATTCCCCATATGAATATTCCGCACTTCCGTCCCGGACATTCTGACCAGTGGAATATGCATCCATGCCAGTTGATATTGTTCATTACATCCGATATCCGTTCCTGTGCAGTGTCCGTTAATGAGAGGTTCAACTGTAAGTCCCATCCTTGCCAGCTGCAGACCGTGGTGCTGACGATGGGTTGTCTTCATACCACTTAATCCCCAGCGAGGGTGCGAGGGCGTTTTGAAGATAGCGGGGGGTCACCAAATCCCATTGTTAGTCCCCTATCCCCTGGAGGTCATGTACGTAAGCGCTGTTTCAAAAACTTATATCCATGTCAAAAGATAAAACGATAGTATGAGAAGTATTATTTAATCAAGTATTTGAAATAATAATAATAGGTTTGGCGTGATTTGGAGTCTGTCCATGTAATATTCTTTGTAAGACACTTATGGAAGAAATATTGTTGTCAAATAATATTTAAAATTAAATGAAAATTCAAGTCACAAATGATAATTATAAAATATCGCTCGAGCAGGCTACGTATAGGCTCCAATGACCATATTCTGAACCTATCAGCTCTTTCTGGACAGCGAACCGCTTTTTCAATGTTAAAAAACACAGCGAAATAAATGAAATCATAAGTTGAGACCGCTGTTCTCTACAATCCTTTTACTGCACAGATTCCAACTGAAAATATGGCACTACGCAATCGGCCAGCGAATTGAATTTCACGGTTTGAAGCTGCAAAGTCATTCGCATATTTAATTTTAACTTTGTCTTCTCACTCATTGGAAATCGAATGTTCATATGCGTTGCATGTTAATTGTTCCAGAGTAAGCTACTGTTTTCTTTTGGTTTTGAAAGGCTGACTGTGTTGCAGACCAGTTCAACTGCGCTTGGGATGGTTGGTGGTTGATGATTGTGTTGCAGACCACTTCAATTGCGGTTGGAATGGTTGGTGGTTGATGGTTGTGATGCAGACCAGTTCAGTTGAGCTTGAGATGGTTGGTGGTTGATGGTTGTGTTGCAGACCAGTTCAATTACGCTTGAAATGTTGGTGGTTGATGGTTGTGTTGCAGACCAGTTCAATTGCGCTTGGGATGATTGGTGGTTGTTGGTTGTGTTGCAGACCACTTCAATTGCGCTTCGGATGGTTGGTGGTTGTGTTGCAGACCAGTTCAATTACGCTTGAGATGATTGTGATTCATGGTTGTGTTGCAGACCAGTTCAATTGCGCTTGAGATGGTTAGTAGTTGATGGTTGCGTTGCAGTCCAGTTCGATTGCGCATGGATGGTTGGTGGTTATTGGTTGTGTTGCAGACCAGTTCAATTGCGCTTGAGATGGTTGGTGGTTAATGGTTGTGTTGAAGACCAGTTCAATTGCGCTTGGGATGGTTGGTGGTTGTTGGTTGTGTTGCAGATCAGTTCAATTGCGCTTGGGATGGTTTGTGGTTAATGGTTGTGTTGCAGACTAGTTCAATTGCGCTTGGGATGTTTGGTGGTCGATGGTTGTGGTGTAGTGTGGTGCAGACCAGTTCAATTGCGCTTGGGATGGTTGGCTTTCAATCCGCGGACTTTACAGCTTCAGTCAAGTGTCTTTTTATGCGCTTACTTTGATTCTCAGAAGAAAGATGAAGCTGAGAAGTTTCCAGGAAAGTTGTCAGTGAATATGCGACGACAAGGAAGAGAATGACTGAAGGGGAATCCGTGAATCGAGTCTTCAGAACTCAATAGCGAAGAACATAATGGAAAAAAGAGGCTAGTAATCACGATCCTTTATTGACTTTCGTGTATTAACATAAATAAAAGCATGGGAAGTCCCAATACACAAATCGAACATTAGAAGAAAGGGCCCTTTTGTTGCTTAAGTTCATTTTTTAAATTTTTGCACTGCACATAAGTAAGGAAGTTTAATTAGGTGTCTTGTTAATTCTTTAATTGCAAAAATCATACAGTAAGATAAATAGGAACTCGAATGAGCATGTTTCATTTATTGAAACCCTAAATAATTAGTAAAATACAATGCTCAATGTTTTTGTTTCTCTCAACACAATGAAATATCGAAGTAGCTTTCAGGGAGTGAGAGATCTCCATTGAGTATTTATAAAATGTCGGGCTATGCAAAAGCTAGTACCGCTACAATAGGTATACTCATGACACTCGTACGGTATGTACATATTCATATATGTAAATGCTTCCAAACACAAAATGCTTATCTACGTATCTATAATCAATACAACTCCGCGAAATCACACACGTTAATTAAATAAAAGAACCTACATTGAAGTCGTTCGGGGATGTATAATAAAAATGCAAGATTTTGGTGAAACTTAAAGAGAAAAGTCTTTCAGGTTCAGTGGCGCTGGTGCAGCTTTCTTAAATGCTGTTGAAACTCAACTAAAGAAATTAAAAACTTTTGGCCATAGTTTAGGAAGCTTGTTTGCAGTCAGAAATATTGTGATTGTTTCTAAAACATCCTGGTGAAGTATTTAAAAGTAAATTAATTAAAAAGTCTTAGCAATTCCAATTAAATTATTACTTGATGTAGAATAACATAAATACTAAATTTGGATGTCTATAAGGTTGATAAGTTCTACAACACCTAATGCAATTCTTCAAAGCAGAATACATATTCGTGTGGCTCATAAATTCTAAGCTCGTGATAGGTGTTCCACTTCTTGGTGTGCATTTTTATATCCATCTATAATAACTTTCTCGTCCTCATGCTAAGATTGTTGCCATTTTCACGGCGTCTGAAACAAGTATATCCCGCCTAGAATTTCCTGGTAGGCATTTCTCTCTAAGAACTCCTGGCACAACAGCGAGTAACGCACTTCTATTTATAATCAATTTTTTATACATGGAAATGCTTCTTGAATTATTTCGGCACCTTCAGTAACCACAGCTGTGGTGAAGTTATTTCCTTCAATGAAATAATTACAACGTCAATTTAGCTTCTAATTTTTTGGTAAAGTGCGTAACATAAGCTAATTCAACAGTTAAAATTGTTGACAGTTAAAGATGAAAATGCATTTCATTTCATTCTTCGACAGTAATTCATACTCCAAAACATGTGACAGCATTGCATATGTTCAGGTTCTGGCACAGGAGCGCCTTGTATATCTTCTTCAGGGTCACGCGAAGAACTGATGGAAACTCAGAAAATATTTAAGGGAGGTATCTATGTCGCAAAATAGAAAGGAACCTCTTGTCTTTTCTTTCGTTTTTATTATTCATTTTTGTACCATGGATCTTTGAAATTAGATGGAAACTATGAGCATTTTGAGAGTTCAGTGTCGTAAGTTTTGGTGACGAAAGGAATTCAATAAACAACAGAGGTGAGGGGTTGCCAATCCACGTAATTATCCTGCAGAGGAGCTGATCTAAAGTAAAGTTACTTGCTTGCTGAATGCCGGGCATTAGAATTATTAACTGGCTCGATCATCCCACAGTGAAATTTTCCAGCAGTAGAATCCTCGAGTGATTGTTAATTCGTAGAATTATGAAACTTCACGGTTTTTAAAGACCAAAAAAGTATCAGAAGTTCTAAATATCTAAAAGGACTGTATTATGCTTAATTTGCGCGCTACGGTTTTGTAGAAGATATCCGTCGCAAATACCCTTCAGAAGTCCGCTAAAATATAATTAAAATAAACATCAGGTGCAATAGAAAACTGTCGTAATTAAATCAACATCAATAACAGACTGCACAACTCGTCAGATTCGCACGTGAAGACCAGCAGCGGAAAGACGAATGTTAACTTGTTGCGATTTTAGCTAAGCCTGCAGAAAATGTTGGTTATATCGTTCTAAGTAAATGAGATCCGTTTAATAGGAATAATGCAGTTGCAATGTATATCTATGAATTACGTATATATCTCTGTCAGTTCTCTTCCAGATCTCAGTATCGTGAGTACACATTCGAATCACTCGCTATTAAAGCTGTCAGTATAAGTTTATGATATTATAAATACTACACTTGGCTTAAGTGAGTTGGTATTGGCTAGAAAATGAATTTTTTTACTTTTTAGTTCCGTAAAAAGTCTGTGTGGTGTATAATATTTAGCTATCGGATTTCAATACCGGTTATTAATATTATTATTTCATAAGCACATGATATCCCACACGATCGAAACTCCGGCCCCTGTGCGGAGGAAATGCTTGTGGCTCAAGGCTGCAACGGACCCCAAATAGATGCTTTCCGAGTTTAGGTAAACGTCCGAGCGTTTCTTGCTGGGGGCAACGCGAACGGAAATTTCAAACGCGTCGAGGAGGTTCCTTTTTTCGTAAATTAAATGAAATGTGAGCAGTGCTTGCCATATATGGGAAAAGGTTCCCTCCCAAGCCCCTTCGAGGGGAATCCCAACCCTCGATGGCTGTAATTCCCGTAATTGGAGACATCATGGGTGAAGACAACGGGACTCTCGAGAAGGTTCTATCCGTTAGATCGTATCACTTCTCTTTTAGTAGCGTCTCAAACTCAGTCCTAAAGATGCAGCATCTTCAATCATATCTATGAGAAGTCTTAAAGCTTTGATTTACTTAAGATTCGTTCAAGTAGAACCCCTTTCACACAATAAATAAGGCTTACGGTAAATAACGTACTTCTAACCTCACGATCCAGAGATGATAAGTGCTAAGAGGGTGGGTACGCTTGTCAGCCAATTATTCTGAAATTATTCTTAATGAACTTTTATCTGTAGCAGACTATCAAGATTTATGTTCAGTTAGTAAGTCGATGTTTTCAATCACATTTTTATTTATTTTTCAGTGAACCATAGGTAGACATTCGTAGAAAAAAAATCCTTACCTATTTTCATTTTCATTCTCAATATTTCATTCTAGTTGAAAAAATAGTTCTGCTCATCTGTGCTCTGGAATCCGATGCCGATGATGATCAGAAATTGGCTATAATTGCTAAAGAGATGCAATGCAAATTCGAATTTGAACAGCTAGATGTGAGTATAGATCGGCCTTACAAGTTAGTCATATTTATACGATAATATTACAATAAAATCCGATAAAAATACTATGATCCCTGAGTATGTCAAAAATCAAATGAATCCTGTCTTAAAATTAAGTATATTTCATCTAATTTTAACCAAGTGCATGTCTTATTTGTAAAATCTTTTTGCAAATTTATTGTGAATGTGTGTGTCAACAAAAATAAGAAATTTGAATCGTAGGTGCGAAATTTCAAATTCTATCCTAATTATCAATTCAGCTTCATCACTTTTATGTTTTTGAAAGATAAAATAAATAATAAACCCAAAGGCTAATCATAATCCCATAATAATAATAATATACAATAACTCATAAGAAAATTAAATGTGATTCAATTTATGAAGAGAATAAGTCATTTAGGATAAGATATTAAAATATATCTTTATTCACAGGTAACCAAAATTTCTTATGTGCACAAGATAAATTAATCACCAAAATAAAGAATGAAATGTCCTTACGTAGATTATGAAATAAGCCATGGTTGCACACTGGAAAGAAGTCTGTAAATTTGACATAATAAAATGAACCACTGTCTTGGATGATTTAAAACATCTTCAGAACTTGGTAGAATACACTGTGAAATTAATTATAAAAACGTCTCGTAAAGCACAATTAAGCACTAAATTCAGTGAAATCAGGGCATTTAATCTTTAAAACAGGCTTTTTGATGCTGCTTGTACGATGTCAAGTTCTAAGTTTCTATCAAAAAACATTTAAAGAAAATTTTCATTCGTTCGGTACAATAAACTTTAAAGTTAGAAACAATTAATGAACAATCCAAATATACGTCGTATTGACATTATTGGCGAATTGTGAGAATTTTGGGGGATGACAGACCTGTAACTCGTCCTGCATGTTCAGCCTAAATTGTACTTGAAACATACAGTTAGCAATCCGTAATTTACGACCTACCTACGCCACAGCCACTCGATTATGCAGCAACAAAATCCTTGGCTTGCGACTTATGTGCGCCAAAGTATGATCTTGTCCCCAAGACCGGACGTGCTCAACATGCAAAACAGTAGTGCACATACTTCTGAGAGCGACTTGAGATGCACGTATTCCTCGGAACACGGAATCTTTATGACAATGCGAGACTCATGCAGGTATTGTTTGTGAACGTGTCCTACGTGTAATTCTATGAAAATGTTAAAAGGGAAGTGGGATAATGAACGTCCTTTATGATTCATGTTATCCTGATTTCACTGAATTTTTCCTGATATTCTCCATTGCTATTTTGGATTCCAAATTCGGCAAAAAAAATTTTTTTTTGCTAAAATTCGTTAGAAAGTACGACAAAAATTTAAGCTATTTTAAAACGTTGTTTTGAGACAAACGTACGTATCTATGAATTCACTACTCATAATGAACAAGAAAATAATTCCATTTTATATAATTTAAGATAGTGGAAAAGTTGTGTGACAATGGCGACATGATTGAAGCTTGACAACAAATGTCGACCAGTGATATTATTTAACGGTTTATTTTTTTAATATGTGGGCTTATGGAACGAACATGAAGTCAACGTGACTTAGTTTTTGTCTCCTGTTCTTGTGTCTTTCAATTTTTCCAAAAACCCGAAAGCCTGAAAAAATTTTCTAACGTATTACAAACGAGTGAAAAATTTCGGCTAAATCTAGAACAAATCACCAAAAATTTCCGTACGACTCGGAGAGTAAAAATCTTCTCGCAGAGTCACGAGTTGCAGAGATTTTCCGCCCGTACACACCTGCACAAATTCCTCGAAAATGTGCTCAACTAAATGCTAAATGTTCTCAATTTCAGGCAGCAAAGAAGTGTTCATAATGGAGAATTACATTTGCATATAAAAGACATGTACGTGCGCTCGCTTTGCGGAATCATTACGCCATAGGAACATAGCCCACTGCAGCCGACCGTACCAAGAAGCGCTGCGCTGCATGTACAGCAGGGCGTTTACCGTCTCAGCGCGGCGTCGTGCGTCGCTCCCATTAGATCTCTGACGTCACAGGAAAAGGCGGTCAGGAGGGTCTGCTCTATCATACCAGCGACGAATTTCTTACGTATGGAGGAAACGGCGCAACTATGCTAGAACGCGCAACGCGTGCTGACGGGATATAAGAGAGACCGCAGCGGATGACGTTACATCACTACGATAAGCCCTCTCAGCGAGATCACACGTTGTGGAAAGCGCGATTCAGTACCTTGACCGTGAAGCGTTGTTTGAATTCGGAAGTGGTACGGTGGTTTAAACGAGTGCAAGGTCCATAACTGAAATATTATTCTGCTACACGTGGTCAAGTGTCCACATGTTTACAAGAAACATGTTTCGTTTGATATTATTGGTCTGTATTACGCAACAGCTCATCCTTGCAGTCAATGTTTTGCCAGAAAAGAAACAACTGCAGTGGAGAAGAATTAAGAAATCACCCCACAGGCAAGAAGAACTTTTTGAAGAAAGCTTACGATTTCAGGGGCAAAAGTGGTCCAAACTTGGCCAATTTCCCGCTCAAAACGAGCTGCTAAATTCAGCCGTGGACGACGTTGTGGCACCCGACCATCATCGTCAAGCATCGAAGTTAATGAACTTTAGTCTGCTGAAGCGACTGCAGCGCAGCCTACGGCCGGATTCGTTTCCTGCTCATCCTACTTTTGACGATGAACAACAACCTAAGAAATACACAGACACTGCAGAGAAACTATTATCATCAATTGGAGGTAAAAAAGGCGAGTATCGATTAGCCGGAATGCCGAATATCGCAAACAAACAGTTATTTAAAGCATCCGTAAATAATCTGGCCTCTGTGATATCGTCCAACACTCCGACCTTGATGGGCTTCATCTCGCCCCCTGCAAACTGTGACGAAGACAAATGCTGGACCAGGACGTCGACCGGAGAGTGCCAGATGAACATCCGTTGTCTGCGATATCAGTGGTGATACCAGATTGCCTCGGGTCACCACTCATGAATAAAAGATGTACTCTATTTTATATTTATAGTTTTCCTGTTTTGAGAGACGCTTAGCTCTTTCAGTAGAGATAACATAGTTTTTTTTGTGGCAACTATAAATTGTAATACCGTTTCCCGCAAACAATACAAAGCAGCTTTCATGGACGTGAAGTTGTATGGTTTAGCATAAGCTTTGTCACGGCACTACGTTATCAATTGTTACTTCCTAATTAACCATAACATTTAGCACTCATCAATTTCTGTGACAATCAATTGTGAAAATTTATGTAATCCGTCTCACCGGAAAATGCCGTTCGAGTTATCCGTTCCCAATGACCCCGTTATTCATTGCAAACTTTAATTAAGACTGAAGTCTATTCGGAGGCGCTCAGACACGAGCATTGCATCACAAGCTGCACATGTCCAAGTTGAATTAGTTCCTTGTTCTTTCTTATCTAACAGTGCGATAAAACTTTAGGAAAACAAAGCAATTTTGAGAATGGATTATTTTTACCATTACATGAATTTTAGCATTTCGAAGAAAATTACCTGTTGTTGAGACACACTTCTTTATTTCCGAACACAAAATCTGAGGATTATCACACAAGGAAAGCGCTTTTGTGCCGCAATTTCAAGTTATAATCGGTGTAATAAAAGGGATCAGTCGCCATTATGAAATGCTACATGAGTTCGGTCACTACATTATAAATGAACGAGTCTTATTAATAAGCTTGACATCGAATTGAGCGTACATTCTGAACAGGCCGCACCCTGCTCTATAAATACTGCTTATTTTCTGTTATTTCCCTACCTCCCCATCTGTTTTAATAAAATAATCTTAGGCTGCTGGTGATAGTTATCTTTTACAATCGTAATAAAATATTATGAATGTAAAATTAATATAAGATTCGTAATAAGTATGATCTCTGACTTTACTGATAGTGGTATAATTGTGTTGAACTATGCAATCTCATCGTCAACCTTGGGTGTTAGTTTAATTTAATAATTTGAGTTGATTGTACTAGTCAAAAACATAAACAATTGTATTAGTCATGCACTAATAAAAGAATGTTTTAATGATTCCTTGTTTTTTATTTTTATATATTCCTTCTTACTTGTTCTTCATAACCGTGAATAATTTCCTAACACTCATATTTTCATTGAACCCGAACAATGAATAAATAAACAACAGGGAAAATGCCGACAACATTTTTGTTGACATTTATTTCTAATCTGAGTACGCTCACTAGACTGCGATCATTTTAGGCACTCTGTGAATCCAGAGGCAGGTTTCAAACAACAAAACAACGCTGACAGACTGTTCACGTTGTCGGTAGCCGATTTTACAAAATTCCCATAATGCAAAATTCTGACTGATTCGAAGATTCGAAAAGGCACAACAGGGTGCATCTGAACTTGCTCCTGCCGGCACAACGCATGGGTATTTCCAAGCTAAGATACACACCAAGAAACAGCAATTTTCAGAGATCAGACAGACGCGCGTTGTCGACCTACACCACAAGTCCCGTCCACTGTTGCATGTTCCATACTGACATGATTTACGAATGATTTGGATGCCGCAACATGAAAGAACGAGTGCTGCCAACGGTTTTGCAAATCGTCATGTATATGGTGCTTGTGTGCCACTTTTAATTTATTTCTAGGATCTAAATCAAAGTGAGCAGCAATTGAAAATTCTTGAATCAATGTAATTTACGATCAGGTGTGAGCTGATACAGGATGCGTTGGAGGTTGGTGTTAGATCAGTCGGGTTCCTAAGCTGCACAGGACACACTGTGCGCAGCGGCTATACATGTGTGTGATCACAGAATTCGAGGTTCACAGTAGAAACACTTGGATCGTTCTCCGAGTGTCTCTACATTTCATATGAATTATTCACGCACAATTCCTTAGCGTGCTTAACGCGTACATGTAACTTCTCTGACATATCAAATAACCTCATATTACTTTTTATCTATTCCTGTAGGGGCATCAAGGTGATACTGCCACTTTCTACTACGTTCTCAATAGCCACTGGTCGAAAAAGTGCAGCACTTCCTGATAATAAGTTAAAGTTTTCTGGGCACCATTCATTGATCAAGGAATTAAAATTTAACTGAAATTTTGCAGCTCGCCGGAGCATCCCCGTAATGAAGTTCATGAAGTACGTTAGATTAAACTCTGAACTAGCAACTCCTCTACACGATCAAGTTTGTGCACAGAACTTGATCGTGTATGAGTGAAAGAAATCATGTCTACCAGTCTGAATGATCTGAGAAGAGCAAGCGGAAATGTATATAGATGATAAATATACACCCAAAAAGATTGTCGTGGCTTTTCAGATAGATTGAAATAATATATAAAAAGAAATGAGCAATTTACAAATTTTCAAGCGTCATAAATTAAGGGATTCTGATGAAAATAGTCGTGGTACTGTCAAAATGATTTATATTCCTGACACGCGAAGGGTGAGATAAGGAAAATAAAGGTTGTTTTGCATCAGTGCAGCAATGATCACATTGCCAAAGCATTCTGGAATAAATACAACTTTTTAGTATAAAATTGTAAATTTTCAGAATTAATGTTGTGAACCGAATATTGAAAGTTTGCAACGACACCGGTAGACTTCCACACGAGAAATGCAGGGCAGTTCAAGAAAAACTCCAGTCAGGCAAGATCTTTCCATTCATCGTCTAGCTCACAAGGATCGTTTTCTCAATGCAGAACACATTTCATGAAAATTTAAGATAGATAACATATCTGTTTCTCGACTAGCCCTATCGAGACGTTTACATGAAATATGCCTTCACGCCAGAGGTTCTCGGAGAAGCTGCCGATAAGTCAGAAAATCTTGAGTGCAAAATAAGCTTCTGCGACAAGCTTACCAATTGGCCTGAAGAAAATTTGCCCCAAGTATTTTGGGGGCTTTATCGAAATTTAATATTTCTGGTAGTGAATGAAAGCTATTTGTAAGAAGAATCGATGGAAGTTCCATATCTAGCTATCTAGTGTCAAGAAAACGTCAAAAATGGTGGGATAAGCGTCAAGGTCTCAGTATGATTTCAGGATTGGGTATTACACTCTCCTACCTTTATATTCAAGATACAATGGTGTAAATAAAAAGAGTCTGCTTGAACATCGCGGTTTCTTTGTGTCACAAAATTCTGGAGTTGAGATTCTTGTGTTTATGCAAGACAACGCTCCTTGCCATAAGGCAAAACTTGTTATGAATTATGAAAGGGATCAAAGATTTGAGGTTTCGAGCTGGTTACTCTTAAGTTCCTTACTGAATTCTATAGAGAACTCATGAAAGATATTAGGGAAGAAAGTCAAGGCAGAATTCCGGCGAGGGAAGATTTATGGATCAAATTCCAGGACAAATGTACAAATACCAGTAGCCCAATGATAAAATTTGGTGTAATTATGCAGTCGAAGAAGCACTCCCGTAATTCAAAATAAGTGTTTATGCATCAAGTGTTAAAAAATTCTCCTGTTTTGTGTTCATTCGTTTTTTATTTATTTCTATGAGGAATTAATTTATTCTTTAATTTTGGATACCTAGAAATAATTAAACTGCTTATTTCTTTTTACATATTGCTTCAATTCACCTGATAGGTCGTAACAAATTTTACCATCTATTAACTTTCATATTATGGAAATTATAAAAAAAATATTTCGTTTCTTTCGGTTTTGAACTTTCAAATTTTCTCCCCCAATTTTGAACGTTCTAGTAATGACCAACTCACTAAATGTATTAAAAACTTTATCGATTGCAAAATGAATTAGATTCCAAAAATTAAAAATTAAAGGAAATTAGATTCTTTTGTTGTATTTTCCGTCTTACTATCAAGATGCTAAATTAAGTATGTTTTGAAGTTAGTTTACGGTCCAAACTTGAATCTTTAATTGTATGCCTTTATATTTTGATTTTCTGGTTGATAACTTATCTGAACGAAATCTTACCTGTCTTTACAAAGCAAAGCGTTTAGTCGTCAAGAAAAAGCACGTATTCAACAATTCAAGACGACTCAATTCGAAAGCAAAGTATTTTATAAACTGAGCGCATTTATAGGCAAAACAGCCGAACTTTCCGAGGACGCGTACCATACTAAACGGATAGAAACATTTCCAGTCGAGATACATACAGCCGTCCAGCCATAACCATGCTATGCAGGCGTCGCCATTAACCCGCTCCGCCGACGAAGGTTCATATACGTCCTGTGAGAGTACTCAGTTGAACAAGTTTTCTCATAAAATTTTGCGTTCAAATTGAAAAGATTTGAGGGACTTTTGTTCTGCCTCTTACATAAGACAAGAGTTTTGATAAACTGTTGTTATAATTGTGCTAGAAAGCGCATTATTTATTTTATAATCTTATCCAACACTTTTGCTGGTGCATCTCCGTATAATCTATATATTAGCCTACTGGTAACTATCTATGTATGTATCTATGTGTGTCATAAGCTTGATCAATAAATACGAAGATCATTGCAATGTCTACGCTACAGCTTGATCATAAACTTTCACTCATATGACCGCGATATACTTGCGGGTCCCGCCAGCTAGTAAACTACAATCTTGTCCACCAAAGCAGTTTGATCAATTCCCGCTATTAAAATAGCAGATTTCGTGTGATCATATGTCATTACATGCATACTAATACACAGTAGCTGCTTGGTTGGTTGGTCACTCTTTCTATCATGCGTCCGTTGTAGATACGATACTGAATATCATATAGTAAATTAGTGTAATTTAAGAGATGCTAAGCCTCTTATTTAATAGAATATGATGGCAGTACTTTGTTCAACATAGTTTGCTTAGGAATAGTTGATTTCATAGCACACGATGAAGAGCAGCTTCGCTGAAAAAAATCCGTTCAGTTTGAGAAAGAAACTACGGTTTAGTGCTTGCTGGTTCATTTTCGAATTCTACATATGAGGGAGTTAAATAGTTAGACTGGGAATCAGATTTCCCCATTCTTCCCGTGCATTCGTTAGATTCGGTAACGTACTCGTACTTCGGACCTTAAAAATACCACACAAAAGGGCAGCTGAGTGCGAGAAATTAATTTTAATTAATTAATCCGAGAAATTAATTTTACTGCACATCTCATTTAAAAACAAATCTTGAGTTTTACAAATCTGGTGAGGACGTAATGTATTTCATCGAGATTATGCATTTTTCTCATGATCTGGGCACTGTCTTCTAAGTCTCCTGCTTTCACCGGGCACTTTCACAGTCAAGAGACTGTGTGGAACTAATATGTCAACGGTTACTGTCGACACATGTGGACGCTTTGGTCGTTGCATTCACGCGGTCACTGTGTGAATGCATCGCCAGTGACCGTCGACAGCTTGAGTGCATCATATAGGAAATTGCGTGATACGATGGATGTACACTAAATATGATGCAATGCTGATTCACGTTTGTTAGGCAATATCATTTGGAAGTAAAGACAATGAAGTACCTCAGTTCTGTCTGGTTTTAAGTTGTTCAGAGAATTACAACTATTACAGCACTATTTCGATTTTTACACTGAATGTAACAAGGCATCAGTAAAAAAAATTAATTTGTTGATATTAATAGTGATACGAAAACCTCCATTTTGCATAATCGATACATTTCCCATATTCATCACATCGTCCTAAGATTTTTCATGGTCACTTGATTAGTGTTAGACGTCACTGCTGCATCACTATATTCGACACCGTCACTAACGTTCTGGTGTCTCCGACCAATCGTCCCGACATAGACAAACACTTCACGTTCTACAACAATGACCATCGCACAATACTCTTTGAAAATGCGAATACAACACGCTTACTGACTTCACATTTATTTTTCATAGTTTGTAAACATAGAATTGTATTAAACTATATAACTATGCTTTTATGGTGCGATAATAATGTTCCACTTTTAGAATTAAAACAACAAATACGAATATATGCTACATATATGCAGGAATTTAATACTATAGTAATACTATGTTCTCATAGTAACTGGAGCAACTACAGTAACAGAATATGTAAGTATAAAAACTATGTTCCTATACTCATGTAATCATTGTAATAATGTTGCTCGATATAATCAAAACTTCTTCAAAAAGTCTCTTTGGCGCATTAACCTGTCATCTCTCATAAAGGGTGGTTAAATTGTAAGGGCCGATTTTGAATGTGAATCACACCTAAACGTCAAGTTTTTTCTGCACTTAAGTTGATATTTCTCTATTTTATACTAACTCAATTTGAACCATGGTAAGATACACAATCGAGCAACGCGTTAAAATTATTCAGGCTTATCATGAACCTAATTTGTGTTTTATTCAAAATCAACATCGGCCCTTCAAATTTAACCAACCTATGCAAACACTAACTATACCTGAAGAACAATCACTAATTGATTATAACATAAGCTTGCGTAAGCGTAGTTAGCACAGCTACGAGGAGCACGTCGATCATGAGATAACGTTTATGTATCGTGTGACGCAATTATTCTTTCAGACTATCCAAAACCTGTCCCTTTATTAAATGACCGCTCATTCTTCGGCTGCACGCAGTGCGGGAAGTGACATGAGAGAACCCGACGCTGCTCTCACTGGTGCGTAGGGATTTTGTGCACATACGGTATATGTATATTCGTGTAGGCAGGAAACTAATCATAATGATAATAACGATAAACGTTTAAAACAAAATATTCTTGAATATACATTTACATTCGCTGAATTAAGACGTTCACTTGAATTTCTGTTCAAGTTGATATGCATGCGGAGTTAGTATTCAGGTGAATATAACTAAAAATTTTGAAATCTGAACTTTTTTCGTAGTTAATTTATCAGTGTCTATATGTACAACAGTGAACTTCATTACTTACACGTTAACAGCAATGCACAGGGTTTCTATAGTGCCTACTGAACATCTATATCAGAATACCTCTAATATTTACCTTTTACATTATCACTACATAACTTTTTGCTTATTTTGAAGCTGTCTAAATTTCCCTGAAATCCACGCAATGAGTTTCCTTGAGGCCCACCCTTGAAGCCTCGATAGAACATAGGCTACAAAGAAAACGAGAGCTATACAGAGTGTTCCAAAAAAATGTATCCCTTTTTTTG
>VOMN01097938.1:0-19160 GCA_014899125.1 Orchestia grillus | reverse complement strand
AAGTCTCAACGTGACATCCACACCTATTTTTAAAGTCGCAGTGTTAATTATGAAGAAAACAATGGGATCCACACCTGCATAAGACAGATTTTTGAAATCATAAATTTTATTATTTATCATTTCACTTTGTAGAATTTGGAATAGATTCGAGTTTTGCTATAATTTGCAGTTCATCGTATGTATGAAAGAATCCAGGTTACAATATACTATCTTTGAACTGTAACTACTATATTAAGAAATATTATCACGCTTCACTTTTCGTGCTGAAGAGCAAATTTAGAATCACAATCCGAAGTTTTAGCGCAACTTCCACACGCACGTTATATTTAAATTGTAGTGCAAATCCCAATTAGAAGCTCCATCGAGACTTGCATGTCTTAATTTTAGGGCTGTAATTTTACTAATTGAAAAGCCGAAAGGTATATACTTTTTATGTGACCAACTTCGGAATAAACATTTTTCTTTCTTTTTTTCTTTCTAACGATGTATCGAAATCAATGCCAGCGTGATGTCGAGATTCGACACACCGGTTCTCCTGCTCTAATTTATATGATTTGAAAGTGAAGATCATATTCTAGAATTTTTCAACACATTGCAATACTAGCTTTGAAATTGAATAAACAACTACAAGGTATCATGTTGGTCTTTATCGGTCAATAGGCTCAACTGATTACATCATATCACATATTTGCTCAGGAAATGCATTAGTAACTATATACTGTTGAGAAATTTTAGAAACCTTTTACCTAAAAAATTAAAATAATTTCTATAATTTCATTTGGTTCATTATAACCAAGAACATATCATTCTGCACCGGATGCAAAAATTAAGAATATACTTCTAGACGTGGTTTGTCAGAAAGAACCATTTGATCGGTCTTAGTGCTCAATGTTGTGTTTGTGTTAGAACGTCTACGGATCTGTGGTAGATTTTTCAATTCAGAATGGGTAGGTATCTTAATTTTATATAAGTATGAATAAAATTTAATGTTTTCCTGAGAATTAACAAGAATTTAAATTGTTCTCACGAGTTTTTATCTATTGTGTTGATGATGTGTGCTTGTGGCCTCTATTCTAATTCGGTGCATGCCGTTCATTTGGATCAGAGTTGCTGCCAATTCTTATTGCTATTAGTTGTGTGGAATATACAAGTGTGCGTTTACCATCAAGTCGGAAAGATGTTTTTACTCTAACACTAAGGCTTAGTGTGAATGTAAATGTGTTAAAATGACATACTCTTCTTAAATGATGTAAAACAAGTCATGAACTACTATTATATTTAGTTAACTGCACTGGCTATTGGCTTGCATTTTGCAATTGCATTCAAAATTGGTTAGTTGGAATGTGATCTATATATGAAGGCTTACAGTAATAGTGAAATGTGTGTTTAAGTAACTAGGTTGTTTAGGTTTGTTCCCGATTTAATGTGAGTGAAAAAATTGAAGGCTAATTAGGGTAGTATAATATATATTCAGTTATAGTTTAAAGTTTATTTTCGTGTGTGAATATGAGCTAATAGGCAACAGTTATGAAAATATATTCATTCCAGTGTTAAACAGTTATTCTGTTTATTTGCTAAATTAGTTTGAAGACTTTGTCAGTGAAATCGGGAAAATTTATTGAGTGAAATATTGGTTTGTATGAGCGAAGCAAACTACTGTATTCAGTGAACAAAATTCTTGATGTAATTTAGATTAATAATTCTAGTCATCTCTATGATAGTTTCAATTTCATAAAGGTGTAAGCAAAGGTTAATTATGTTGATTAAAATGAACCAAAAATGAGTTCAGGGTATAAATGGCAGGTAGTTTCATGTGTATATATGCTTGTACAAGTGTAACACTTGAGTTGCAATAAATTTTTTAATATTTCAAAGCATTAAAATGAAAATGTTATGTGGTATAATTGCAAATTTAGGATATATGACATACTTGAGCTTGAATGAAGCAAGGGGTAAACATTAACTGTAATTCCATCATAGCTTCTAAAGTGATTACCTGGAAAAGGAAACTAGAAAATTTGTAGTTCTTGGGTCAATATTTACTTAATAAGGTATATGTACTGCACAGGACATCCTATTATTGTGCAGTTTTAATTTATCATCATTGAAGAAAATAATTTTCTATGCAACATAAGCCTATTATTAAAAAGTTTAGAAGCATAGAAAATTATTGCAAAATAGATGTACAGAAGCTCTACAAAAACTGGGCCTCATTTCACAAGTTTTGATTACTTCTAATATTTATATTTTATCAAATTATTCTATCAAATCTATCCTGACCTAATGCAATCCTGACGTAACTGGGATGAAGCACAAGAGGGAGAGACAAATTGTACATTGTTCTAATTTTTTTACAATTTACCTTGTCTGGGGCCTCTCTAAAATAAGATTGGTGCCACTCAAATAACATCTACCCAATAACAAAATGTCTACCCAACTCATCCAAGATCTAGTACTGCCTCTTTTAATAATCTTATTGGATAGGTTTTTCTTTGGATTTTTTAATCATAAATTTATATGATGTAGAAAGTGCACTAAAGTTTTAGTATATTTGGTGTAATCCATCTCCTGCTCTTTTACATGATGCCCCTTTAGGTTTCCTGATCTTAGAAAGTCCTTTCTAATGATACCTATATAAGGGCTGTACATTAAATGAGATGCCATGTGTAGTAAGCAATCTAATGTAAATATTGAGTGTAAATTGATTTTTCATGAATGTTTTATTTTATTGCTGCTTTTTACGTAGTGCATTTGATGTGATGTCTGTTTTGAGAGCCAAGTATAATTTGGAATGCTGCAAGAAGCCAAGGTGTAATGAGACTCGATGATTTTTGTTCATATTTTTAATATTAGTGTATATTTTATAGGTAATGGGAAACTGGTAGCTCTAGGCCTGAAAGTCTTCAATGAAAAGCCTTGTAACATCTGCTTTCATTAGGTACAGCAATATAAGCTTTATGGTTAGGAAGAGTTCCATGTTACAATTTTTTCCATTGTTAAAATTCCAGCCCATTTCAGTTGCTTGTGGAGTGTTCATGTGATGTGTAGGGGCAAGCATGCAGAGAGTGCCATTTTATTGGATTGAAAACATGCTCTGTGCACATCAATGAATCAATCATATATGTATACAAGATAACTGAATACATATGTAAACGAGATAACTGAATACATATGTATACGAGATAACTGAATACATATGTATACGAGATAACTGAATACATATGTAAACAAGATAACTGAATACATATGTATACGAGATAACTGAATACATATGTATACAAGGTAACTAAATACATATGTATAATAAATGTTCATGTGTCTGTTGAATCTGTGTAGTTAGTGTGTCACGTGCACTGTTCTGTGCTGTCACTTGTCTGTCAGTTCTAAAATTCATTATTTTTTTATTGGCATTCTCTTTTGCTTGCCTGTGTTACTTCTTTCATGGCTAGCATATTTAGTTTATTAAAAATGATTATTTAATAATATTTGAATCAGAGTAAATAGTATCATGATTTATAGGAGGCTTGTTTTGATGATTTCTTGCATTACACAAAATGCACATTGGGACTTCTGAATCTCAATGAGATTTTACTGTGTTGGCAGCTGGTTATCTATTTTATTTGAACTCAGAGACGCATTGGTAGAATTAGTATTTAATAGAGGTAGGATTATTTCATGTTTTCCCCATATTTGCATCTAAATTTGTTACTTTTGTTCTAATGAAGTAAGTTTAGAAATACTATCCATTGCTTGATAATTTTTATAACTTTTGTGAGGCTTTGAGAAAATTGAAAGGATCATTTATAAGTATTCCATGTTCTATGGAATGATAGATATTGAACAGTTTTTATTCTTAATTACATTAATGTGTGGAGATTCCTATGTCATAACATGCAACTTTGAGCCCAAAATAGTGATACTTCATTCAAGGTCAGTAACCTTTGAAAGATGTTACTACCATGGAGTATTGCAATGCATTGGTAGTAGTGCTTGTATGCGTGGTGTTGCATTAAACCATTGTCTTGCTGCCCAGGTATTTCACGGGATAGCTGGCATAAGAGGCGCGCCACTGGCGGTAAGCGCAAGCAGCCTCACAAGAAGAGGAAGTACGAGTTGGGGCGACCATCCGCCAACACTAAACTTGCCCCCAAGCGTATCCACATCGTGAGGACTCGTGGTGGCAACAAGAAGTACAGGGCTCTGCGTCTTGACAGCGGCAACTACTCGTGGGGTTCTGAAGGTGAGCTAAATTCACATTTCTAACAAATAAAGAATGAATTTTGCGTGGTGATCATTCATTTTGTTCTAATGCAAATGTTATTGCTCGGGCTCATGGTGTATGTCCAATATGTCTTCAGAGATTAAAAAAAATTCAGAATGTAGTATTGATTTTAATGGATTTGATGGTAAAATAATATGTGGCCACTATATTTAGTAATTTTTGACCAGTAGTTTCGCAAGTAATATGTATCGCAATTAGTACTAGATTGACATTTTTTGAATTATAGTTTCTAGTGCTCATTAGGGTATTATGAAAAATTCAGTCACACCTGAACTTAATGATGTGAATGACAATTGTTGACAAATGAACCTTTCAATTTTGATTTAAGGTGTAAGGTTTTTCTGAAATTGTGTGCAATTTCGAAGCAACCTAGTAAATGGCATTACTTGCTAAGAATCATAAAATTGTATTCCCGTCGCTAGTAAAAAGTGTAATAAAATTCGTGAG
Organism: Orchestia grillus; assembly: GCA_014899125.1. Taxonomy (NCBI): domain Eukaryota; kingdom Metazoa; phylum Arthropoda; class Malacostraca; order Amphipoda; family Talitridae; genus Orchestia; species Orchestia grillus. The sequence continues at coordinate 14,431 of VOMN01097938.1, read as the reverse complement.
ATATCGCTTAGTTTAAACGCCTCTGTTTGGTATGTGCTGTTTTTATTTCATATTTTTATTCTGTTTGGAGAATAAAGGCCCATGGAGTTGCATATGAAAGTATTAGTATAAATATCAATAGAATGTTATTTGCTACTGCTGCATAGTATTTACAAAGATGTGATACAAATTTATGGCGGTTACAGGTCAGACTCGCAAGTCCCGCATCATCGACGTGATCTACAACGCGAGCAACAACGAGCTCGTTCGTACCAAGACTCTGGTGAAGAACACCATCATCTCTATTGATGCCACTCCCTTCCGACAGTGGTACGAGAGCTTCTATGCTCTGCCCCTCGGCCGGAGGAAGGATGCAAAATTGGTGAGATTATAACTCGTTAATATAAATGGGAAAACTTGCCTTCCAATTCACTGTTTGAGGGAAATTCACCTCGAGGGGCATAGGTTAGGTTGAGTTAGTCTATCCTATGCTATGGGGACTAGCGCCCCCAGGGGAGCATTGTTAGGCTACCTCAGTTTTAGATAGGCCTATGGATCTTCCATCTTTCGTGCCCCCTTTGTTTCTTTCCGTTTTCATTCTTTCTACATTATTTGTTAGTTGCCTTTTTTCCTCTTGCTGTTTCTATGCGCTGGGAATCTTGTGTCGTAACACACTTTGTGCATAGATTTCCCGTTCTTCGAAGTCAATACTAAATGGTTCCTAGTCTTTCGGTGCGAGGTAGTCTGAGGTACTAAAGTGCCTACTATCGTCACCACTAATGAGGGAAATTTCGCTAAAAATTCGTGTGAAAGTTTCTTGGTCGAAGTTAGATTGGTTTCAACTAAAATTTGGAAAGAAATTACTTTGTAAATTACATCCCCAATCGGGTTTAGTTCTGAGTAGATTTTTTCATTCACAAAACTGTAAGAGGCATAATATAAACTTGAAGAGGTTGATAGGAAAGCTGTTCATCTTATGATCATCTGGTGTCTGACGTCACTTGCTTTATTCATCGCAATCATCAAATAATCGTTCTTGATATCTTGTAAGCTTAGTTTCTTCCATTGTCCAGGATAATTGTGAATGTATTGTAGGAGACATGCATTTGATCTCTACTACAGTACATGTTAGTGGAGGAAAATTTGACTCTAATATACATGAAACGTTGAAATATCCAACATGATTAATGCTACGCGTTTGGCATCAATTGAGATTCACCACTGATTTTTTTTTGCCTGTTTACAAAGGTGTCAGTCTTCTAATAATAGGCCCGTGCGAACTTGCTACGATCTCGCTCACGGTTAAGGGTACGAAGATCTCATCTTAAGGTTGTTCATCCAGCTCAAAGGTTTCAAAACTTTTAGTTTTATTTTTCCATTTCCTGATAAGTAAACTTGCGCTCGTACCTTTCGACAGACCGAAGAAGAGAAGAACAACTTCAATAAGGTCAGGACACCCAAGGCTGCCAAGAAGCTTGCTTTCCGTCAGCTTAGGGCCAAGATTGATCCTCTCCTCGAGGAGCAGTTCCAGACCGGCAAGCTGCTTGGTAAGTTTGACTTGCACTTCGCATTGTATAATAATTCGAAGAATTGTTCAATAAAATTATTTTTGTTCAATTTTCAGTGTGGTATTGAGGAACGTCGATAAGTTATGTGCAATCGTGTCAGCTAATTTGGTCGTGTGGAGGCACAGTGTGTGCCATTTGTTTCAGGAGCTTGTCATGTATGGTAGTCTGTAATACTTAATGAATGTGAGTAACTGTGCAAGAAGGTTACGTTATTTTGAAATTGATACAACTGCAGCTGAAGATTTGCTTTAGGAGTATGTGAAACATGCTTGTTACCTTAATTTGATGCCATTGATCGAACGGAAGAGCATTCAGCATTGTGCATAGTGATTCTTCAACTAAATGAGCATAACTAATAATGACATTCTGTGTATTTTTCAGTATGCGTGACATCACGACCAGGCCAGTGCGGTCGCTGCGACGGTTACGTCATTGAAGGAAAGGAACTCGAGTTCTACCTCAAGAAGATCAAGAGCAAGAAGAGCAAGTAAATTGTCTTTTGCCCTGAAAGATGTTTCACTATCTTACCTATTCAATCGTTTCTTCAGCCACTTACCATAAGGCAAACAATTGCCATTATAGAGATTGAATTATGGCGTTGCCTAAACGAGGTTATTGGAGGAAGTGCAAGCGGTTATTTGAGTATATTAATTTATTCAAAGGTAATTTGTTGCGGTAATTTAAGTTGAGCCTAACGACTGTAACATGTTATAAGCTAGAAAGAAAATGTGCCTGGCACGAAAACAAGTCAACTGTAGCTCATATACATGAAAATAGCAAGTGCTAAATTGATAAAATACGCTACATCAACGAGATCAACAGAAGGACCTGGTTTTCGAACAACATGAGAGGAAAGGAGCTTGACTTAACCAATTTGCAGCTTTTGTAAACGTTTCACAGGACGTTAAGAATGCAAACTTGAATCTAGGCTTCTACGAAAAATATGATGCCTAACATGAGGATAAAATTGAAATTATGTCGCAACATTTTATCTTACTCGCCCGTCATATGAGCCTTATATTGAATTGTTACCCTGACGAACTTTCGCAATACTTCGCACCAAGCATATCTCCCGTGCTTTACAAAACTACACAATCGAACTAGCTTATCTCAATCGCGTGCGAATTAAAAGAGCATGCATCATTATGAACCATTACTTTGAGGAACTCATGGCTACTAAATTGCTTGAATAAATAACTGGACAACGAGCGAAACTACCCGATGCATTCCTAACTACATGAACTGATATCGCACTTCTATGCGTGTCTGGAATGAATATTGCTTTAGAGCCATATGCAAAACTTAGGCTTTTGAAATCGAGTCAAACGCCTGGTTCGGCACCCGCAAGCATGTTGATAATAGCAGTGGCGACAGTTATTCATCGGGATGTTTATGCAGGGGTTTCAAACATGACGATGGCAAAGAGAATGTTAAGTTAGGCCTAATTTATAGAAAAAATACCTTATATTGTGCATGACAGAATTAACTTACTTTTAATTAAATTACCTGGAAATTTGGCTCGGCCATTTTATCCGGGACACTAAATGCTACCATAAGTTGCTTGAAACTAAGGCAGGACTCATTCACCGAGAGCTATACTTCTCACTGATAAAAATACAGTTTAAAAACCGTACTTGATGTTTGAAAAATCAATTGCATCTGCAATACTGATATCCATAAAATCGAAAAGCAATCGGTAAAATCGAATCTAAAAATTTTTGGAGGATAAAAATCCTAAAATCTTGGTGCAGATTCAAGCCAAGAAATAGATTGTTCCTCTAAATTATCGTCCAATAATACAAATCGGCAGCGTCGCATTACCCACAAACGCATATTAGTTAATAAGTCAATATGGAAATAACGATTCATTTTAAACACTCAGCAGCTGCGCTATTGAATGCAGTTCAGCAACCTGAGTCATCTGGCCAAAATCACGATTGCGAAAGTCTGACCTTGTATGTACACTTGAGCTAACCCATTCTTCGCTACAACGTTGCCACAAAACTACTTCACTTTAACTGGGCTTTTACGGAAGACCACCATAACTTAAGATTTTCATGGACCACCCTCCACTCGGTCAACAAGCCAAGTATTCCTTGTTTTTTAAACACAACACTAGCGAAAACATGTTCACCTACGACGTTCTCTACAGTTCAGAACGAAAACGACTTTTTTGTATAAACTTAAGATGACATCACTCAAACAAAAGGCCCGGCAACATCGCTGTCGTGCGTCTGCTTTCACTCAGATCGTACGAATGCGTATGCAGAAGACAACATTTTCTACGACCCGCAGCGATTTCATCATGTAGCCGCTTTTTTCTTTGCCAGTTTGCCAAGAGCTTCTGTGTCCTCAAGTATTTGCAGCATCAGCTCTCTGTCGGCCAGAGCTCGTTCCGCCTCGTCAGGGTTCAGAGAGAGAGAAACCTGCTCGACGAAAAATGTTTTTAATATCCTCGAGTCTATAAAATACTAGTAGACGCGCCTTATGGTGGGGACAAATGAAGTTAATTCTTTAAGACGCCCTCTTATTTACGGGAACTCGGACATGAAATTTTATTTTTAGTATCACTGTTACAGACTGCCTTCTCTGAGTCTCGCTGCTTAGGAATACAAACCCGAAAGAATTTTCTCCTATCTAAGGGTGCCCGCACACCAAAAGCGTTAAAGCGAGAAGATGGCATGCGAGAATGCAAGAGTGGCTTGAGAACACGGTAATGCATTCAAGTGCACACACCAAAAGCGTGCATGCGCGAGATTGCAAGCGTGCTGAAAATGGTCTTTCAGTCTTTCATGCACTCTCGCTTGCCTGCACTCTCGCTTTAACGATTTTGGTGTGCGGGCACCCTAAATCCTTACGAGCGTGACAGAGACATTGTATTATATAGTGGGATATTCCCCAAGCTATTACCTATAATACGGATCAGATAATTGAATACTATACAAGTGAGCAGAAACCGCAATCAGTTAATATCATGATGCAATGTACACTAGAAATTCCTGTCTAAACAAAGAAGATAGCCTTCATTGGAAAGAAAAATGTTTTAATACAAATGTTTTCAATTTTCTCGCCCCGACAGATCAGCTGATAATCTATTCATAGCATCAAACATTCATGAATTTCAAGATCCGAACGAATTTTGAAAAGATGCTTTTCAGCAGCTGATCATACTTGAATCCCTGTATGAGTTGAATCACCTTTAATAAATCAAATCGAAATGTTACGATATAACTTAGGATCATACCAAAATTGCTGAATTCAGAGAGAAATAACTCAATCGCGCTTCGCCGGAGTTATAAATCGGTCATTACACGTAGCGACATGGCCAAGCAACATTTGTACAATTTTTTTTAGCGGAAAACAGATGAGTAACTGTCTCGCGCTATCACATCCTGCCAACTAGAAAAAAATAATAAACACAGCCTGACATCGTACCTTTGCCATCCTGATGTCTTTACTCTTGCCGACTGCGATCATAGCGCGCGTCTCCAGGTTACAGCACAGGGACATGAACTCGCTGGAGTCGACCGCCGGCATCTGGCGGTGGCTGCACACCAGGCTGTAAATCTCCTGCAGCTGAGCACAGAATTCTTTTTTAGTTAAAAGTTCACAAAATGACACGTGTACTAAAATTCACCTCAGCATCTATCATATTTTCGACTTGGAACGGTTAACTTGCTATTATGGAGCACCAGTAACGTAAAATACCACAAACTAGTAGGGCTTTTAAATGCGCTTTATACTAGTTACCACGTTACTTCAGTACTGAATAACTTCACCAAAAACATCTCAGTATTTTCAAATAGTAACTAACACGACTTCAGCTTAGCAGGCTGTATGTTCAGAAGATGACACTTCATCAAACTTACTTTCAAATAAACCCATTCAGACTACTCAAAGTTCCTCTTAGGGACACAGTAGTAGTAGTGATAGCAGCGCTTCAGACCTCAGACTATCTCGCACCGAAAGAGTATGGACCATTTAGTATAGATTTAGGAGAACGAGGAATCTATGCTCAAGGTGTGTTCCCACACAAGATCCCCTGCGCATAGGATCACCAGGATAAGAAGGAAGAGGAAGAAAAGATAAATAAGAAATAGCGAAGAAGGAAAGAAAACGGAAAGAAGCAAAGTGGGCACCAGTAACGTAAGATAGAAGTTTCGAAGGCCTATCTAATGCTGAGGTAGCCTAGCGGTGTTCCCCTGGGGGCGCTTGTCTCCATAGCATAGGACAGATAAACCTAACTAACCTACCCTCATTGCCTACGGCCTATCCTATGCTCCCTGAGAGGTAGAGACACAGAATAAAAAAAATTAAAGAATACGTCGAAACTGAGACTAGTATAAAAATCTATATTTTAATACGCTTATACGAACGTACCGCGTGTTACACTTTTTAATAATTAGATATGGAAAAATTCGTAGCACATAAAACCAACGATAAATTTGACTCCACCATCCGTTTACAGGATACGGGTGTGGACTACATCAGCAAGTAACATATTTTTTATCAGGTAAAAGCTTTCGAAATAGAAACTTTCGTTGATAAAATTATTGAATAAACCCCATTCACAGTGGAAGACTGAATAAGTAAACGACGGGAGCAGCAATACAGCGACAGAGTGAGTGAAGAAGAAGCTCACGTCTTGTAGATGCCAGCAATCTAGTACATTGCTGGAGTTACTAGAAATTGAGGGACCCCCAGTTCAGGGTAAGGCTGTACGATTGTGTCGCATCAGCAACAATTTTCTCATTAGACGAATGCTTTTTCAATAAATGATTGGCAAATATCTCGTATCTAAATTCATCCACACTTAGGTTCAACCAAATCGAAATTTGATTAATAGTTTCTTAGTTCCCAGAGGTAATCTTGCAAGCTTGAAAAACCCTAGTATTTCCACGGGGAAATATCACGAAAAGCTTTGTCGTGACTGATAACTAAACTAATAGCGAGACTCAATTAAAGCTGTCCGTATCACTGATACTGAAAATGACAATATTTTATGTTTGAGTTACCGTAAGTAAGACTACTTCTTAAAGAAGTTAATATCATTCGTTTTGGAGGATCGGATCCACTAGTATATTATTAATCTAACATAATAATACTAGTGTATTTATTTATATATATGTTTGGTGTCCGCTTCTGAAGGAATAACGTAGAGCAAAATTAACTTTTCAGTTATTACATAAAGAAAACAATACTGAAACAACCACTGCTTTTGATATTCAGTCAGTTGGTAGCACGGATACAATTTATTCCCGGTCGAATGAGGATAATAGCACAAATTTGAAGTAACTATGAATTTGTAAATTGTATATTGTATATTAGTTACGTCATTTTATAATTGTCAATATGTGTTCATCAAAATTAGTTATTTCAATTAATGAGTTCATTAAAACCCGTTATTTTTAACGGGCGTACATACTAGCATAACTATAGTTTAAAGCGCCCTAGCCACACCAAAGACGATTTCAAGAGAGCGAAAAGAAGGGACCATTTAGTATGAAGTCTAGAAAACGCAGAATTTATGCACAGGAGTGTTCCCACACAAGATTCCCTGCGCATAGGAACAGGATGTTAAGAGAGATGAAAGATAAATAATAATCAGCGAAGAAGGAATGAAAATAGAAAGAAGCAAAGTGGTCACGAAAGATAGAAGTCTTAAAAGCCTAACTATAGCTGAGGCAACCTAGCAGTATGAAAATATAAAATGACGCCCAGATCACACAACTGCCAGAAAAATAAATACGTATATTCAAACACAGGGTGGCCCAAAAGCAAGGTACCCTCACTGACATCGGTAGCACTGATACGTTAACAAATGTTAAGGGGAATTTCATAAAAGGGTCCCTCACTTCTAGGCAATCCTGTATAATCTAGTGGATTATAGGCTTCACAGAGACAACCCACGAGTGTGAAGAAGCCTCATCATCTATGCCTATAGATTACCATAGCCAGATATTCAGGTGGCAATACTCAACTACCATTATCTTCTAGGTAAGTAGTAATAGTAGGAAACAGTGATTGCTAACGCTTCAGAGAAGCACTATATCGCAATGAAGGAAAGATGATTCAATATGAAACGATGTTTCAAGATGATTCTTCCTAGTATAGAGGCAAATTCGGTTATCAAATGTATCATCTCACTTTGCCCATGGTTGTGTGCTTCTGCTTGGCGTGCTTGTGTACAAGCAGGAGACAGCAGAGGAGTATTTTCTGTTGTAGAGGGAAAGAAGCGGGGGCTGCAGCCAAGCTCGTCACGACTCGGGACCCATAGACCTCATTGAAAATCTTCAGTATGCTGGACATGTCGACAACACTTTTGTTGACACCTGTCAAATCGAGAATACAGTGTAAATGTAACATTGATTACAAGCCTTTCTCTTGTCACCACACATTTCGACTCGAGTCTCCATTATCTTTTCATGATAGTAACCAAACTTTATTCACTATAATTTACATGAGGCACACTTCCTTTCTTCTACAGTAAAAATTATTTTACGAGAAATATTCCCAATTCTTGCTCCGCTAATATGTCTAAAATAAACACAAGAACATAATTCCTCCCAACTCAAATCGCTCAAGATAAAAATACCTTCCCCAAATTGCATTTCGAAGCACGCAACATTACTTTATACTTCAGTACAATACAAAACAGGTGTCCAGTTTTCCTTAAACAACAATAATCTATGATCACTTCATCTTTAACAAAATATTCAGAGACACCAAACGCCCGACAAAACAGGTGTCCAGTTTTCCTTAGACAACAATAACCTAAGATCACTTCAACTTTAACACAATATTCAGAGAGACCAAACGCCCCGACAAAACAGGTGTCCAGTTATCTTTGGACAACAATAACCTAAGATCACTTCCAGAGACACCAAACGCCCGGCTCACCACTGCAGGGCACGAGGGTTGACTGCTGCGCCCTGGTCTGGCAAGTCTCTACAGCTCTGCGGCAGACGTCCAGAGCTCGTCGAGCGTCACCAGCTACTGAGGCCACTTTGCCGGCGAGCAGCTGCAGCGCTGGCGGCCTGATCACCGACCGCCACTCTACTCCGCTCTGCAAGGTAAAGTTGGTGTTTTCCATCACTGTTCTTGAGTAGCAGTACTAGTGAAAACAGCGCTTCAGAAACTCAGACTATCTCGCACCGAAAGAGGAAGGACCATTTAGAATGGGTTTAGGAGAATATCTATGCACAAGGTGTGTTCCCACACAAGATCCCCTGCGCATAGAAACAGAAAGTTAAGAAGGAAGGGGAAGAAAAGACAAATAAGAAATGGCGAAGAAAGAATGAAAACGGAAAGAAGTAAAGTGGGCACGAAAGATACAAGTCTTGAAGCTCTATCTTAAGCTGAGGTACCCTAACAGTGCTCCCCTGGGGGCACAAAACTATGCTTAACTTCGTCAAATAACACAAGACGTTACTTTTCTACGAACCCTTCATTGAAAATAACATTCACTGCTCCAGTATCCTCATCAGTAAATGTCCCGTCACTCCACTTTCGCCTTAACTTTCAATTCCTCCCAATGTACAAAATTCAATTATTCCAAAAACACAAAATGAAAAATTTCCTCGCTCAGTGGTCAGATACACACACACTGATACATTGGTTACAATGTTATAATAGTGAAAAAATGGAGAACATAAAATATTTTTCGCACGAGATATTCAATTGAGTTTCAAGAGCCGCACACACACGCATCACAGTGTGCTACTGTCGACACTAGTAAGACCTCCAACTCCAGCAACATTAATGCCAAAAAAAAAAAATAGTGCTTCTTAAAGCAGGCTTTCAAGATACGTCAGATCACACGAATTGATTCCACGTTATTAAACCTGTCAGCAAGGAAACCCCTAACCTCACATGGTTGATTATTAGTACCATACAAGGGATTTAACTCTCGTTGCCACATTTTATGCGACTCTAACAATGAGACTCCTTACAAGATGGTATGGGTTTGCAACGTCACCTTGTTCAGCCTGTCCGTGAGGATCTCCACAATTTGGGCTTTAGTGTAGGGCGGGAAGTGGAGCCTTTGAGGGGCGCAGTTGCCGGCCACAGCAAGTCGGGGCAGGACGCGCTCGGTGAGGTCGAGTCTGTTGGCGATAGCGAGTAGCAGTAGCCGTGATCCCTGCAGCGCTGGCCACTCGAAGATGGTGTAGAGGAGCTCCTGGTGCCGGGTCTCCAGCTGGTCAGCCTCGTCCAACACCAACACTCTGGTATGTTAAGAGGCAGTTTTTAGGGTACATTCACTTAGTGGAAGGACGATATGCTAACTAGGGAGAGGCTACGTAAGTGTTTCAGTTTTTGTGGGTTATTTAGGTTTCAGATAATGCACGAGAATTAAAGTGAGAAGCTCTTGCTATAATAATATAATTAACATGGTATGCTTACACTAAACAATTACGGCCATCACGTATGATTCTTATACGTTTTTAAAACTAACCTTAGTTGTTTGGTGAATATTGAATCGGTATTAAAGTAAAAAAAAACGTAAATCGGTAAACTGCAGTAGATGCCTCAAGCTTTACATTCGTTACACGGCGTTACCAATGCGAATATGAGCTCGGTAAAAAACTTGAACATAAATAACCGTGAAAATAGCTATAAGTAACGTGGCAAAATTCTGTGCCACTCGGCCCAAATCGGTTAATGACTAGTATTTTTTGGATTGGCTTCTATAGTTTATTTTTGAGGGTCATGGCGAGTGAAGACATTAGGAAAAATGACACAGCGATACAGCCATGAGCCTAGCAGTACTATGGTATAAGGACTAGTGTGGAGGTGGTAGTGAACTTTCGAATTTTTCTGGGAAGCTCTGACTTTTTCTTAAAGGAATAGCAATCCATATGAACTCTTACAATGGAAATTACCTTGAAGCTTCCATTAAAAAATAAAAAACTCGTAATCATGACATGATTCGTGGTAAAGAAGTTGTCCTACATACAGTGTGCTATAGAATCAATCAAACCCTAGGAATCTACGTGAATAATTTAATTATGAGGGAGTGAAACAAAACATCAAGCAAAGACTTACCACCACCTTTTCATCAGCACTCAAACCTTCCTTGGATCCACGAAAAAAAAAATGATTCTCTTTTGAGATACATTACATTCCCATTAATTCCACGTGCGATCACTTTCCCGTATATATTAGCAATACCCACTCTAAGATACAACAAAATAAGCATGACAGAACGTCTTGCAGGACAACACAGCACTACACTTTATAGGCACGCGTACATGTTCTTTCCCTTCTTGGAGAAGTGGCGTTCCAGAGCACGCAGAGTCTTGAGCTCGGTCGGCTGCTGTGGCAGTGAGAGCTCTCTCGAGATGCGGTGGAACACAGCGTTCGCCCCCTGCAGGCCCATGCAGTTCACCCACACAGGGGCAAGGTCTTTTGCTTCCTGTCACAAACGTTGCATGTTACATCAATTTTATTACGTACGGTGTAAAGAGCTACGCAATTGGTACAAACATAAAGAGGATTTCGAAAATAAGTTTGGAGAAATTTTGTGCATGAATAACCATTTAATATGAGCATAAGATGAAACCGTTCAAACAACTATGGAGAAAGGTTTATGGTGCATGGATAATCATGTAATATGAGCACAAGAAGAAACCTTACAAAACAACTATGGAGAAAGGTTTAGGATGCATGAATAACCATTTAATATCAGCACAAGAAGAGACCTTTTCTAAACAACTATGGAAAAAGGTTGATGGTGCATGGATAACCTCATAAGCCAAAAGCCGCACCATACAAGTTTGGGAAAAGACTCAGGGAAGATGGCTTACGCCACTATCTAATTAAGTCAATACCTACTTCATCGATATGTTCACTGAAAAATGAAAATATGAAACTCTACTTGAGATACTTCTAAAAAAAAATTCTGGATCCTCTCCTACTTTAAATACATAAAAAATAGCAATAAAAATGTAGTTGAATTCAAAACAATATATATACATTATCTTGTAAGTATCCATTTGGATGTATGTATTTACTTAAACATCATATCGCTACTGTTTTGAATAAATTTGCCATTCGGTAAACTGAACAGTTTCTAGTTTTTGAACTACATGAATTCATGCTTCAATGGTTTTGAAACTATTTCAGTCTATTACCCTTATCAATTACATTAAACTCGTGCTCCATTACCTCCACCAAGAGTTCAACGAGGCGAATCATTCATATAATAAAAACCAGCAAGTGAAACGAAACTGTGGAATTGAAAGGGACCCGACAACTTAATTACCCCAGTAGTAAATAAGGGAAAGGATATTGTAAAATATTATATATAATAGAAAAATACAACTGCTGGAATACAATTCAACGCGAACACGATCGATACACTTGATCGATTTGAATATGTTTACTAAATCAAGCCGAAAATATGAAACAGGTTATGACGAATACAGTTATGTAGGTGCAACCAGATGCGCTGGATAAGCCTACGCAGAGTATGACATATCAAATAAATCTTCAAGGAGGCGGTGCTGGACTACCACCAAGTAGGACACAGCGAGTGAAAAACATGAGACTAAGACAGCTGAATCCCACGAGTAAAATTAACAAAGAATTCCATGAAACCCACGAATGAAATTCATGTTTTCATTTCAGCGAATGAAATTAGATACTTGAAAATAACTGTCGGCAATTTCATCCAAAATATCTATTCCAAACAATATTTCTACAGCAGGTTATTACTCGGTCTTGAAGGTTAATATATTTTATATTTTCAAAACTACACATTTACCAGCAGAACCCTGTACTATTGGTGCAAAGAATATAGTGGGCAAAGAAAAATAGCGCACGATGTCTGTTCTCAGGCTTTTACTGACGACGTGCCTCTCCTCAGAGAACCAGACTTCGTCTCAAGGCTCGGCTCTGCGCAGTAGGACGTGTCCAGGGGAAATACCGTGAAATAAATGCGGTCAAGTTCAGCTGATAGGATAAGGAATTATCTGCTCTGCATTATATTCTAGGTCTGTCTGTAATATTCTTGAGTAATGTAAGTAATGAAGATCGAAAAAAGACTCAGTACCTGCTACACAAAAGCGTAGGTACCATAATGTAATTTTGTTGACTTGTTTTAACAAGAATCTCGTCCCAGAAAGCAACAAAGAAGAGGAATAACACAGCACATCACACTATGAAACATCTCAAAAAATTTTAAATTTTGTTATTGTTATGGTTTCATCAGTCGTAACAACTAGGCTTTAGTAGCGGTAACACGAAAGAAAATTACAAAATGCAGTTGATAGAAAAATAATCGAAGATCCTGAAAATATCCTCCTCTAAAAACAACCAAGGATATGAAAATTTTAGGTAAATACTCACTGGCAAAGTCTCTAAGATTTGCGTGAGAGCCGCTGTCTTGCCTGTGCCAGGTGCACCAGAAATGTACATGGCCCCAGCCTTCTTCTCCTGCAGACACGACTTCAGGAAGTCTGTCATGCGGGCGACCTCAGTTTCACGACCCACAAGCACAGGCATCGTGTGACTCAACGCTCGCCGCACAGCCTGATAGCAGGACACTGTAAAAATGATCCACATTTTAGGACTTATCAAAAGATTGCACTAAGATTAATAACGAAAATCTAAATAAATAAATACAAATTTTTGGTTTCATATTTGTAGTCTGGTTTACATTGGGTGAGTTTGTAATGGCAAGTTCTTTCATGTTTTCTACAAATATTGCAGTTTATTAGAGAGAGGACCAGGGAAAAGGATGTACAAAATTTCACGCCTACCAGAAAGTGAGAAACTAAACACTTTTACCTCTATAAAACTTTCCCAAAAATTTTAATTTTGAGATAATAGCTGTTTAATTAGCTGCCCACAAATAATTTATTTATTCATTTCCTTCACTAAAATTGTTCAAGGTTTCCACCAGCCACATCGATGCACTTGTGATAGCTTTGAATAAAGGACTTTTCTTTAGGAAATATGAAAAGCCTTGTTCATTCAACACCTGTGGAATCAGAGGAAGATCTTGTGGCAAGAATTGCAGTGGCTTCTGGTGATATTTCTGAAATGGCAGGCCTTTTCCACAATATCCGGCAGTTCTTAAGTCAAAGATATTACAAGTGTTCTGATGTGGGTGGTGGGAAGTTTGAACAATTTCTGTAAGGCAAATGGATAAATAAATTATTTGTGGGTAATTTTGTTCTCAAATTTCTTCCTTTCAAACATTAAACAGCTAATATCTCAAAAACGATTTTTTTTTCTAAAGTTTCATACAGGCTAAAGTGTTTAGTTTACTACTTTCTGGTAGGTGCGAAATTTTGTACCTTTTATTCCGTGACACCCTCTATGATTCGCTATCGTAGGAACTTGACATATCCCATTCTGTACCTAGTCAATAAGCTTGACACTGGTCAGTCTAGTAAGTTACTTCTCAGTTACCTACATCACAATTGTACTAGCCACCACACAAAACACAACACGCATCATAAAAAAACTTAAAAACTCGACTGCCATGGGTACAGACAACATATCAAAAATTCACCTGAAACACCTTGGTCCCCATAGCATCGTTACGCTAACAAACATAGCGAATTTCTCCTATACTCACAACAAAATACCACGAAAATTAGCAAAAAAATTACCTTGCTCATCACGCAGTTTTCGACACTTTTTACTTCCTTGAACAGTCTCGTGTCATCAACAAAAGAGATGGCTACCTCCTACAGACCAATCACCTTATTGTGCACTTCTTTAACCCCCACCATGGTTACCTCCTACAGACCAATCACTTAACTGTGCACTTCTTTCAAACTCATTGAGCGCCTCATACTGCGCCTCACCACACCCACATTCCACTTTCACTAACACAACATGGATACAGACCACACCATTCTACAACAACACTT